>PVJD01000929.1:0-99203 GCA_004026545.1 Mormoops blainvillei | reverse complement strand
ACCCAACTTACAGTCTCACCCAAACTGTTAACAGTGACTTTTCCAAATGAATGGCTGGCCTTGACTCATGCTTCACAACTTCCTAAATCCTATCAAACAGGCAACAGACAGCCTCAGTGAGCTCTGAGACCCCATACCTCTTAAGTGACCCCCGACCCAGCACTAGCAGCAGCCACCCTAGACTCACAACTTAGCTTTGCCTGGGAATCTCCAAGCCTAGCACAAGTAGTAGCGATCTCAGATTGCTTTATAGCTCACGCAGGGTGGTCCCTGGCAGAACACAGGTGGAAGCTGATCTTTTCCTGCAACCCCCAGGATACCCAGAGCCTGTGCACCAAGAGAACAGCTACAGAACATATCGGATCATCACCATCCTGCCCCTGCACAACTACTCTTCCACCCTGCCCCCACACAGCTGCACAGGCTGATGGTCAGTGGTCATTGCCAGTCCTCGCAGCTGACTGGCCTGGGTAAATCCCTCCCATTTACCTGCCAACAACAATGAACGATCAACTACAAGAAGAAGTTGTACTCAGCCCACACGGAGGGTACACATTGAATATCAAGTTTGGGTGATAGGGGAAGCTGTGCCGCTGGACCCTATGGGACACCTACTACATTAGGCTACACTACAGACAGAGGCAGTCATAGCAGTTCTACCTAATACATAGAAACAAACACAGGGAGGCTGCCAAAACAAGGAGACAAAGAAACATGGCCCAAATGAAAGAACAGATCAAAACTCCAGAAAAAGAACTAAACGAAATGGAGATAAGCAATCTATCAGATGCAGAGTTGAAAACACTGGTCATAAGGATGCTCAGGAAACTTAGTAAAGACCTCAACAGTATAAAAAAGATGCAATCAGAAACGAAGGACACACTAATTGAAATAAAGAACAATTTACAAGGAAATAACAGAAGAGGGGATGAAGCCAAGAATCAAATCAATGATTTGCAGTGCAAGGAAGCAAAAAACAACCAATCAGAACAAGAAGAAGAAAAAAGAATCCAAAAAAGTGAGGATAGTGTAAGCAGCCTCTTGGACAACTTCAAGTGTCCAACATTCTCATCATAGGGGTGCCAAAAGGAGAAGAGAAAGACCAGAAACTGGAAATCTATTGGAAAATATAATGAAAGAAAACTTCCCTAACTTGGTGAATGAAATAGACATGCAAGTCCAGGAAGCACAGGGAATCCCAAACAAGATGGATACAAAGAGGTCTACCCCAACATGAATCATAATTAAAATGCCAAAGTTTAAAGATAAAGGGAGAATCTTAAAAGCAGCAAGAGAAAAGCAGGTAGTTACCTACGTGGGAGTTCCCGTAAGACTGTCAGGTGATTTCTCAAAAGAAACTTCACCAGCTAGAAGGGACTGGCAAGAAATATTCAAAATTATGAAACATATGGACCTAAGCCAAGACTCCTCCATCCAGCAAAGCTATCATTTAGAATTGAAGAGCAGATAAAGAGCTTCCCAGACAAGAAAAAACTACAGGAGTTCATCGTCACCACCCCATTATTATATGAAATGTTAAAGGGACTTATTTAAGGAAAAAAGATCAAAATTATGAACAATAAAATGGCAAAAAATACATATAGATCAATAGCTGAATCTAAAAAACAAACTAAGCAAACAAGAAGAACCAGAGAATCATGGATATAGAGAGTGTTTTGATGGTTGCCAGGCGAGAGGGTGTGTGGGAGAATAGGTGAAGAGGTGAGGGAATTAAGAAGTACAAACAAGTAGTTACAGAATAGCCATGGGGGTGACCATTACAGTAAAGGAAAAGGAGTAGCCTAAGAACTTATCGCATGACCCATGACATGAACAGTGGTGTGGGGATTGCCTGAGGGGGTGGGGATGCTGGTTAAAGGGGGCCAAAGGAGGAAAAATTGGAACAACTGTAATAGCATAATCAATAAAATATAATATTTTAAAAGTCTCCTTATCCAAGAAAAAATAAAATAAAATAATAATTCTCCCAACAATCTGGAAAAAAATATTTAAAGAGATGGTACATTGGTTAAGGACACAGATTTTAAACTGTTGTGCCCCAAGAATTTTTAAATAATGCAATACCCATTAGTCAGGGGCACTGACCTCTTTTCCCTTAGATTGTCAAATAAAAACAATTACAACAGCCCACACAACAATAGCCATTTGATGTGAATGAATCAAAATTATACCTGTTTTTTTCTGTCAGATCAGTCAAAATATATTTTTTGGTGTGCCACACAATTTTAGTAATTAGTTTATGTGTGTCATGAGATGAAAAATGTTGAAAATCCTTGGCTAAAGAGAATCAGCATTTACATCTAATTTCTAACTTCACACCCCTACTGCCCCTTCTATCTCTCCTCCCTAACACAGTAAGTTGTTTTTATTTTTATTTTATGAGAAAGCACAGGTTCTCTATTGTCATTGTTATTTTTAAAAAGGTAAAAATATAATGTCACTATATTATATCAGCTGTTTTTAGGTGAAAATTACATTTTTCATTTTCTACTTACTACATTTTTTCACTGTAACATAAATAGTCTACCTCGAATTTACAAACTACAAAGCCCTGTACCATGAAGGCAACAATGAGGATAGAAAATAAATTAAGATATAGACCTTCTTCTCCAATATTTGATCCCATCTGTCATATTTATAATGATCAGTTTTATTCTTAATTAATTAAAAAAACAATTATAACATCTTACTACCAACGAAAAGTGAATGAATTCTGCAAATATAAAAAAGTCTCTTATTTAAATGTTAACTCTCTCAAGGAAAAAGCATAATTTAAAACATTTAAATTGAAGACTTATTCATTCCTTCTCCTCTTTGTCATCTTACACTTTTGTATGGTGCTGACTGTATTTAAGCACTTTGTTCAAAAGTGTAGTGACACATTAGAGGTATGTTTAGCTGGTCATTCTGTTTTGTTATTGTAATCACTGTTGGTTCCGTCTCAATGTTATATTTTAATTAAAAAAATCCTCCTCAAATCTATGCTATTATTTATATTTCTCTACTCCCTCTCCATTTTTAAGTAGGATGATGAATGCTTAGATCACTTTCCTCTATCTTTTGTATACATTATGGTCACTGAATGGTTAAAAAAAATTGGTGCATTACCAATATGTCTAACAATTTATATTCTTTTCTGTCCTTGGTCCTGGTACTGATCTTCTATTCACCACTTTTGCTATACCAAGGTTTTTATTGAAAACACACATTACAAAATAGAACAAAGGCCCATGTATGGATTCCTAAGAGAGATTTGTTACTAGACCAGTACGGATACTCTGTTAATCTGCTATCAAACTGGAGTCAGAACCCACAGTTAACTTCTCAAAAATCATCTCATGTCAGAAGGATTTTCATACCATGTAAGAAAAAGAATGTTTTCAGGTTACTGTATTAAAGTCAGAGATGCACAATCTCAGTTATTGTTCATTCCAGCAAATCACCACTGTCTGGATGATTTACAACACGTTGCCAATTAAATGAGAGTGTATAAACATATATAGAAATTTCAAATGTCCAACTGCAAGAAGTGTAACTACATGTGCTGTAAAAGTGAAGGAATCATGGTCACTGGCTGACTGCAAAGGCAAATATTTGGCTAGCACTGCTGCCTTTTCACGAGTGTTCTTCATATTCACTGATATCCAATAAACCACATTCACAACAGAGATTTCCATTTAAATGACTGTTAAGAAATCTGGTGAAGTTAAACTGAAATGAGATGATTGCGGGATTTTACTGATGGAAGGAGTCAACAGCCCTGTTATTGAAACAGCTGTGTGTGTGTTGGGAATATTTGCCTGGTGGGACTGTCTGGTCTCGTGAGTAGCTTGCAAATCTTAGGGCTGTGTCCTAAAGTAGTGGATTAAGTCATGGAGAGTTAGAGACACAGTGAGGACAAAGGAAATTGCCATTCATTGTGTGCCTCCTATGAAATAAAGCACTGAACTAAATACTTCCAAGTATATTAATCTGTTTAGTATTCTCATTAATGCTGCACAGTAAATTTCATCATTGCTACTTTTTCATACATGAAGAAACAGAAGCTGTGGAAGATTAATTTTGCCAGGGTCACTTAGGTGGGGAAGGGGTGGGATTTGAATCCAAACACTTGTCATTACAGAACCCATCCTAGCCCTGCTGTGTACCTTCCACAAGTCACTTAATCTTTCTGAGACTCAGTTTCCACATCTTTAAAATGAGTTATAAAGATACTCCCATGTTATTGCTTAGTCCTGATTCTTGCAGTTTTGTTGTCTTCTTTCTTATGCCTCTGTTAATGCATGGTGGAGGGTTGCTTAATACAGATACAGTACATTACTGTTCCAAAGGAAAAAACCGTTAGAGAAACGGGTTGGTTAGTTACCTTCGCCCCAAGTCAGAGAGTTAAAGGTCTCTATTTGCACACAGAAGGCATTTTCTTCATGCTCCAGGTTCGGTGGCTGAATCCAATGAGCATATCATCAGCCATTGCACTTGAAACTCAGGATCTGTAAGGAGTTGGCTGTGAAACCCACAAATATTTATAGCTTGTGGGCTGTGTTTACCTCACCTACCGTGTGCAAATCAGGAACTAGTGGCTTAGTGCACAAACAGTATCACACATGGTTGCTTTAATAATTAAATGAATCAATACATGTACAACACTTAGAACAGTGTCTGGTATGCAGCACACTCTGTAAAACACTATTTAGAATACTTTTATTATGTTGGGTGATGTATCTCTTCATCCACTAAATACACAGAACATTACATAATCCCTAACTGATGACATTAATGGCTGTGTAAAGAATTCATGTTTAACTATAAACGTACCTTATTTATCTGTTTACTTTTTGTCTAAGGACATTAATTACTGATTATTCATTAATTATATTTAGAATGTATCTAGGAAAATTTTTGGTTTTTTAAAAAAATCTATCTTCTATCTAGAAATTCAGAATGCATTATCATTGTTTACCAAAACTTTACCAGAAATAATTCCTCTTAAAACTATATTAACACATGGAACAATGTTCAAAAGAAATTTATTAATATTATGTCCTACCTGTCAAGACACAAGAAAGCACACAAAATTGCCTGCAATCAGTATATAAATAAATATTTACGATTAAGAACAAATGAATATATAAATGAACAAATAATTCTCGTAGAAGGCATGATCCCAGGTGTAGCGAATCATTCAAAACAATACAAAATAAAATAGAAAAACAAAATTCCAACTTTACTCAAGAGCACTAAATCTGAAGGTAAATACTAAATTCTGAAATTCATTGATGGAAAAAAAACAATGTAAAATATAATAGCTAAAGAAAACTGCAGTAAAGAAAGTGGACATTAGAGTAAGGGAATATCCAAATGAATTATCACTAAAGTGAGGAGCTATAGTCTATACTTGCAGTCAGTCTGCCCCAATTTTCTGATGAACCAATGAACCACTAACAAACAAAGGAAACAGAAAGGACTCCAGAGCAGAGAGCTGCTACACTGCCCACAAGAAACTCTTCTTTCATAGGTTGATCTATGTTCCCTCAACCTGTCATTGTCTCAACACTAACTTCCCAAGTACCATCTGAATTCCTCTGCATGGATGGAAAAGGTGTGATTTTGACACAAAACTGTTAAGTATCTCTCTCCCTGAGGAACTGTTCATTCCTTTGAACATTCTCTTTTTATTTACCTGCTATTGAGCTAAACCGTCTCTCTGCCACCATTCATTTCCAGGTCTCCTCCTCCTCCCTCCCTCCAAAGACTCAGGTAAGCTTTGATAAAACTCAGAAAGGAAAAAGCTTCCCAATGAAGTCTTCAGTTTCCTTTCTTGAAAGAAATTAAATCTCTGGGAAATTAAGTTTCTTTGAGAAGAAACCAAGCAAGCATACTGTTGATTCTGGAAACCCAACAAGCCACTCCAAATTAGGACTTTCAGCCCCAGGTCTTCGCTGTGCTAAAGGACATCTCTTATATGCCCAGAATCAGAAGATCGGGTTTCTGTTTTTGAGTCTTCAGCTGACTCCATATAGAGAGAAGTTTATACCTTTAATCTATGCTCTGGGTTTCCCCATTTACCAAAAACGGGAACCAGAGGTTTTCTTCAGTTTATATTTAAATAACTTTATTATTCTGAGGAACACAGCACTGCAAGTTCATTGCTCTTCTTCTGTCATCACTCTCCACCATCCCACATGCCAACTGTTTCCTCTCATGTGTCCTTGAGACAGATTCAACTTTGGAAACTAGTTAGAACAGCTGTTAGGAACCTTACTGCTGAGTTTGTTTGTTTGTTTTTTTTCCTGTTTCATTTAATTGTTCCTCTCCCAGTTAACAGGGAGGCAATCATTCATTCAACAAATGTTCACGATGAGCCTGGGTGTCATACTGGCCGGGATCACCAGGGAGATCAATGAATCCCCACGACACCAGCCCCTTCCCCTCCCACAGCCCAGTCCCCACACTGTGGACCATGGCCTCAGAGTTGCCAGCTTTCTTAGAGCAGGCAAGAACTGTCTTTCATGAGAGCTAAAAATGAAGGATTTGAGTATTAGCTTAACAAATGCACTCAATTGACTGTGTCTGGCATGATATAAAAGTAACCTGGTTATGGTAATAAAGCAACACCAGACTTATTCCCAGTGCCACATTAAAATCATTATGTTCATAACAACTTAGAAATTCTGAAAGGTGTTTTAGATTTGTTAGATAAAAAACCAACACACCATGCTACAAGGTGCCGACGTTTTATTAGGGCAGTGGATGCAGACCGGCAAACTGAAATAAGCATGTGAACCTTCTGGCACGCGCTACCCCTCAGAGACCGGTGCACTCTGTATTTGCTGCCACTCTACTAGCCTCAAGTCCCTACAATCCTTATGTGAGCGACACAACTTTCTTCCAAAGTATGTTAATAAAAGGCTAAGAGCTGTCAAAGCAGGGAACTTAAGACACTTCCAGCCCAATTTTAATACTAATTACTCTTTCCTTTCATGGCAGAAACTGCTTTCAGCCTCGGCCAATTTTAGCTAGATGACCAGTTTAGAAAGCATTATTGTAAAAATACAGTTTTACTGATTCCATTTTCTCTTAATGACTCATCTTCAGCTGCTTAGGTTTCTGAAGACCAGGCAAATCATACCAACAAGAAAGGTGCAAAATTGCTACTCTAATAAAGCATAATGGGGTTTCATACCATTTTTTATTTAAACTTTTTCTTATATAAGTCCGAAGTGACAAAGAAATTGTGACTATATGATGTGGGACAGATGTATATGAAGGATGTATTTGTATATCTTAACATACTGGCTTCTTTGCTGGTCTTACAGAGCACTTCATGATACAAAAAAGAGGATTCAAACAAAATTTAAACGACCTAATAACCCCATTCCTCACAATATCATATGTGGTTTCCCAAGAACTCTTCCAGTTTCCTGGTACCATACTGGTCTACCATATGAGACTACCTGAGATCTTTCTAGAGTAAAAGGTATGTCATCCAAATAATTTTTGTATATTAGACCTTTCAAATGATCTTTCATCAATAGAAGCAAGTTCTATTTCAATCATTAAGTATGACCCTGAAGAACCAAATTATTAACTAAAGAATGAATGCCAGCAATCCACTATAGCTTTCTAACTCACTCTAAAATATAAGACCAAATTATCTGCCTCTCTTCCCTGAAATAACAATTTCTGTTCATCTAAAGTAATTCATTAAGATCTCAATATTATCATCAGATAAATTATCCCCATAAAATATGTTAATTTCTGTTTCTAATTAACATACTTTCTGATTATTCCTATCTAGGATAAGCTGGAAGGAAAGAGCCATTAAAGTAAATCATTCAATTATTTTCACTATCCCAGGAATATATGATATCTCAAAAAAAAAAAATTTAAAGGCATCACTTTCACAGAGAAAGCACCAGCCAATAGCAAAGGAACACATGATTTTTTAGCTCACAGATAACAACATCATCACTAACTTTTACTGAGTATTTACTACAAAGAAGTTTCTAGCTAAACACTTAATATGTGGTTTTTATTTTATTTTATTTTTAGACTTATTTTTATTGTATATTTTCCATTATCATTTATCCCCCCTTACACACCCTTGCCTCCCACAATTACCACACTGTTGTCCATGTCCATGAGTCCTGATTCAAAAGAGCATAAGCACCCCTATGTTCACTGTAGCGTTATTTACAATTGCCAAGATTTGGAAGCAGCCCAAGTGTCCATCAGTAGACGAGTGGATAAAACAACTATGGGACATTCACACAATGGAATACCACTTGGCCGTAAAAAAGAAGAAATTTTTACCCTTTGTGACAGCATGGATGGACCTGAAGAACATTATGCTAAGTGGAATAAGCCAGTCAGAGAAAGACAAATACCATATGATTTCACTCATATGTGGAATCTAATGAACAAACTGAACTAAAAGGCAAAAGAGAGACAGACTCATAGAGAGCAGGCTGACAGCTCTGGGGAGGGCTATGGAGGGGAGATAGGGGGTAGGGGAATTAGGCAAAAAGGAAAAAGGACTTAATGTGTATTTTTTTAACTTAATTTTCACAAAAATGAATGCAATAAGTATCATTAACAGCTCCAATTTATAGAGAAAGAAGCTGAAGTCTGGTTACCTTGGTTACTTAACCAAAATCAAAACAGGTAAAAATGTCAAAGTAAGGTTCTCTTACAGCAAATTGGGGTAACTCCTTCAAGAATGATGAAAGTCTTAAAGTCAATTTTCAGTCATAGTAAAAGGATACTGTGGAAAAGTCTGCAAAAGGAGACAACATACATTTCTAACCTTAGGTGTTCCAGAACCAAATCCTTAAATCTGAAGCCACAGTATTACTTTCTATGCTCGTTAGTATTTCTTACAAGATGCTGTGTTTATCTTAATGCAACATTATCATATCACATTTTTTTAACTGTTCCAGACTTTTTAAAGGCATGTCTCAAACAGTGGCATTTCTTCCAGAGCATTTGCAAACATCACACAGTCATTGCTTTTGGAGCATCAGTCTGAAAAAAGCTCTCAGTACCCTCTAAATTACTGATGTAGTACAATTCTTTTCACTTTTTAATATTAGAATTTTATTTTCTGCAAAGGTATCAGTGATCGATTCCATGCAAAGCACTGGTCAGAGATTTACATATTAGTTTAGAAATACCTAATTAACAATGGGTTCTGCAAATTCCCAAATTGATTATAGAATTATCATGAGTTTTTTCACATTCTTCTAAAGATCTCATTTAAAAAATACTTAAATTATATGTGTTCACTGTTAACTCCATAAACACATCAAAAGTAAGAATCAAGAATTATTGTTTATTAGCCCCAGAAATACCCTAACTAATCTATTTCAACTACTTAAATCTTTCAACAAAATTAAAGTATGAAATATTGGAGAGATTATTAACTTGCTATATAATAACTTTAAAATGATTTTCAAATATTTTTAAAAGTTATTCAATGAGTTACCTATTGACCACGAAACTATAGTACAATACAAAGACTGATTTAGCATAATGTAGAATTTTTATATTAAATTTTCTTTTTAGTGGAAAAGAATTCATCAATCCCCTCCACATTTTACTAATAATCACTTAAAATAGGCAATCAAAACAATGTTTTCTATATTTTATAGAAACGTTCTAAGTGAAGTCAGTAAGAGTATATACATATATCCCCAATCTTCACTCTCATCCAATGTTATAAAAATATTTCTAGACTGGTGTATAGTCTTAATGTATAACCCTAAGGCACATTCCAATTAAAATTTGCCAAAATTAAGACTATACATGAAATTACATAAATTGTTGAACTCACTAATTTATATTGTTTTTGCTTTGATTTTTCAGAAGATTTTATTTTTTAGAGCAGTTTTGGGTTCACAGCAAAATTGAGAAGGTACAGAGGTTTCCCATATACTCCCTGCCTCCCCTATTATCAACAGCTTTCACTAGAGTGTGACATATAGCTAATTTTTTAATGTTGAAAAAAATAGTACTTAGCTACAATGAATGCTCATTTTTAAAATAACAAAAGTAACATTTCATATCTTAAGGGCTACAAAGAACCGTAGTGATTACCTATCTGAGCTCTTCATTTTGCAGAAAGGGAAGCAAGGCTAAGGCAAATGCAAAGAAAAAAGTGGTTGAAATCATAACCTTAAGCAGCCCCTAAACATCTGAAGCCATGATGCAGGCTTCCTGGCTCTCACAGTTTGCTCCATAACTTTCAACTACACCTAACGCCTTCTAAAAATAAGTAGAAAAATGTAAATCAGGTTGATGTTAGCTATAACCACCCACCTGACCACCTTACTCCCAGAGTTAGTGGCCCAGTTCCTTGCTAAGACGAAAATTTGTGTTGAGTTCTATGCTCATAGTTGACCCAGTGGCCCTGAGGCGCTCTCCTAGGTAGTGGGGGCTAAGAGGTGCCTGAAAGGAGAAAGAGGTGCTGGAGAGGACGCAACTGGAGGAAAACAAGGCTGAGAATGCACCACCAGAACCAAAGCACACCAGAAGTTAATGTACTTATGGCACACAACACACACATCCAGGTGTGTTGTGTGTGCATACTTCAGAAAATACATTTAAGCTGCAGACTTATATCTCATATTCTTAGGGATATTTTCATTTTCTTCAGCTTTCAATCCTATCAAGCAAATCCTGGGGCAAATATGTTACTAAGCAATAGCTATTGCACAACATGTAGCAAGAGGCAGCCTTCCATCCATCTCAGAAAATCTTAAGACTTATAAATGACTGAACCAGGACCCTTAACCGTTGCTGAACATTCAAATTATCCAAATAACTTACAGAAAACACCAACGCATGGACCCTATCCCAGATCAATTAGATCAGAATTTCTAAGAGTGGGAACCATTCTGCAAAACTCGTTACTCCAAAATACATATTGCATGTCATTCAATGATTCAGTCAACTCCTTCTTCATAGAGGATAATATGATAGGTATCAAGAATATATTTTTTTTAATTAAGACAGATAAAATATGTTTCTTACATTTAAGAAGGAAAACTTTCTAAAATTCTGGGTTCTTAATTTCCATGTTCAACGCTGTATTACTACTGTGATGTCATCCTGTTTTTCTTTTACTGTTTTTGTTCTTTTTACCATGAATGGCAAATTGCCAACTCTCCCCCATATACATGCAAAAGTCAGAGGCCCCTGCTCACTGCTAGAAGCACCTCTCCAGGCTGACACTGATCCATTAAGAAGTCTGTTTTGTTTTTGTTGTTGTTGTTCGAACAGGGAAAAATCCATTTAATCACATTATCATCTAACCCACATCAGCTTTATTGTATATTGTATCCATTAAGGTACCTACCATTCAAGAGTTTTATAAGAGGGGAACAAAAATCTAGATATGCTATGCAAAATATTTTTCTGATCAATCTTCTCATTTTACCAAATTATTAAGTGAGGTCAGTTGCGCTGACACAGAACATGGCGACAAAAGTGTGTTAACTGGTGTGACACAATTATGGGCACGAGTCTCTGTCCAAAGAGACAAGATTAATTTAATGCACTGATTCTCATACTAATTTACAATTTTGCCTTTAAATATAGATTTTTAGGCAGAAAATTTTAATATCCCTTCACGTAAAGTATTTTATTTACTTAAATCAATCAAATATAAAGCATGTATCTCTTTTCACATCCTTCTGTCCATATAGTAAGTTACTACAAGGTAGGTGCTGTTTCTGTTTCTCTCTTATTTTTAATGACCCAGCACTTGATTAGTAAATGAGAAGTTTCAGTAGCTCACAACTGCATTTAAATTTTTGGAGTTTTAACTTCAACACAAATTGAGGGGGTTTTTTTATTTTTAAATCATTAAAATCAAAACTGAAATGACTTCTGAGGGTTATGATGGAAAAAGAAATTCCTCTTTCCCATCAAAAAAAATGAAATATTTTTGGAAACCAGCAAGCAATTACTGTTTAACACATAGAAAAATGCACAATATACAAATACACATAAAATTCATTTATTGTGACCTCTGTCCCTCAGTCTCAGAGTTAATCTAGATTCTAAATGCCCACTTGCACAGGACAATGACCCTCAATTTCTCACAATGGTTTTATAATTCCAACAGTCACTAAACAAATAATTCATTTAATTACCCCAAGAAAGGTAGCACATTCAAATACCTATAGGAGCCAGTGTGAAGCAAAGTAACTGAATGTGTACAGGGAGGAAGCGGAAGCAGAGGATAAAGAGACAAGGTGGACTGTTGGCAACACATGCCTTTATTAAAGAAAGCAGTTATGAAAAGTCAGGTTATATATAAAAACCTCTGAATCCTGCATTTTGGAAACTAATGCAAAACTACTTAAATCTCTCTGTAGGCCAAATAAGTCTCTGTAAGCTGGCAGGCAGCCTTTATCTCTAATCTAGATGACTAAAAGAAAGACAATTTTTTTGTCTTTAGGAGAGGAACAAAAAAATTTACATTACTGTTTTCTATAAGAATTCGCTGAATTTTGTTTTCTTGTCGTCCACAATTTGTCAGCCCATCTGCAATAACTCTTTAGAGTTCACCTTATTTAAGATATTCAAGATAATTCATCTTGAATTTTCCTAACCAAATGAGTCTGAACCCTTCAGAATGTTCTAACAAATACAAAACATAGGCAAAGAGAAGACTGAACCTTTCTTTCTTTCCTTTTCTTTTTCTTCTTTTCTTTTTTTCTTTCTTTCTTTTTTTTTGATGAATGGTGATTCATGGAATGGATAACTGAACATGAATCACTTGGAAACATGAATAAACATAAACTGAGTTTTTGCTCACCCATGCTTTCTGTCTGTCGACATTTTGGGGGAGAAGCTGAATGAAAGGTAAGGAGTGGCTAAATTCCAAAGTAAAATGATAAGTCAAACTAAAAAAAACCTACACTAGATTATCAACAGATACACAAACATTGCCTCAAACCAAACATAACCCATTTAACATGATTCCAAAAAAATAAAACTGAACTCTCTGACAAACTTCATTGGTCATTTGCTCAAAAGACAGCAAAAGACCTAATTATGTAATCCAGGTGAATAAATCAAGGAAAGTGACATAGACAAATGTTTCCATAGTAATGCAATTTGCATGGGCTATCCAGAAAAAAAGAATAAATTATATTTTCACAAATGTATTTGTGACAGCATATTAGAGGGTAGGGAAATTTACATGTTACCTCTTCCTATGTATGAACTATCTTTATATATACAAAGAGAAAGTAGAGTAATTTTATTCTTCAACTGGTTTACTTTTTACCAAGAGTCTTAGATAGTGTTAACAATTATAATTCTACATTTTGTTTTTAAAGCTTCTTACCTTCCCCCATTTACTCTACTTTTCACCAAAACTCTGTATTTTCTTTTATCAATTCCTTTCATTCCTTTCCTTAAACTCTGTCAAAAAATGTAAAACCAAAAATAAATTTTATAAAATAGTAACAATATCATATATCCTTATATTTTTATGACTTATATACAGCATCAAAAGTATAAAAAAGTAAATATAATAATAAAGTAAATACACTTTTTCACTTAAGTTATTAAATTAAGATGTGACCCTGGCTATGTGATAGCTACTAATATATTATAAAAATTAGTTTCACTATTATAAATTGAATAACTAATGTTTCTCATTTAAAATTATGGTGATATAAACTCAATGTACAACAACTAGAGCATAAGAACAAAAATAAAAACACATAAGAATTACCTAATAAAACCTGAAAGTCAAGGTCGGGACTAACGTAAAAACAATGGCTTTACATTGATGACCCTGAGGGTATATGATGAGAGAATACAGTCTACACTGAAGTCTCCCAATTGAGCCTGCGTTCAACTAGTGAAAGGATGTTAAATTAAGGGATATTTGTATCAATACACATTCATAGGTGAAAGGTAAGAGAACAGGTATTCTAAAAGGAGAGAATAGATAGTAACCACTCAGTAATTGCTGATTACTGATGTTGTTCTCTCTCAACTACAAAATCTGACCAAATAAGCTAAATGCTGTAAGGATACAAGACACCCACGCACCACATTACCACCCCTCTCTGTCCTTTTCCCACTGCTGATAGAGCTACAGTGTGAAGCCAGATAAGCAAATATCTTCTTACCAATCTGCCTCTGCCCTGGGGCTTCATCGGTTACCTAGGAATGAAATAATATGTACATGTGGGTTTCCACGCCCTCATACTGAGGGGGAGGACTATAAAATGGAGCTCAGTTACAGATTGTTAGAAAAAGACATAGTATTACATAATTCATGTACTGCACAGAATATATACATTAGATAAAGATAAGTTAATGATTCATTTAAAAGTTGAATAAAATTCTACTTCCATTAAATCAAAAGGTTTTCTTAATCAATGTAATACACAGTGTATGAATTATCCATAATGTGAATAAAGATTTTTTTTTCTACCTTTTTACTCAGGGCCTAGGAATTGTTAAAACTTGTGTTTCATACTTGGCAATACAATGCCCCTGTACTCCAGGTGCTTACAACCTAGTAGGAAAGGCAATCAAGTAATCAAATAATCACATACAGAAAGTGTGCTGTGATGTCTGCTTTGAGGGCCATAAGCATAAGGTTTAATAATGGAAGTACATGAAGCCCACACTCTACTGAGACTGGAGGCGGAAGGTGTCAAGGGGTCTGAGGAATGGTTTCTTAAGGAGGTGGCATAATCTGGTACAGAAGCAGAGGAAGTGGGGTCTGGGTGGGTGTCAGGCCATGTGCCAGGGCTCTGAAGCAATGGTGGGCCTGGTGGAGAAGCAAACAGGGACCCAGTAAAATAAGAGAGCCTGGACTTTGTCCTTTATGTAATGGGAAACCACTGAAAGATTCTACACTAAGGAATACTGTACAAGGCTACAACTAAATGTCCTACTTTAGCCACTAAACCGCCTCAAAATGGCCTTCACATTACATACAGCCCTAACAGTTAAATCCATGTAACATTGAAAATCAGATTCCAATCGATCTTTTAAAATCTTACCCCAACTTTTATTAAGTTAATAATTGATTCAATAAATATTTTCTGAACATGGAAGAGTGTTTTGAACCAAAAGAAAAAAACAACTCTGAGAGCTAGAGTGGAGTGGGTAGAAACAGGGATATGGGAAAGCACATGGCATGTCCCAACAAAGCAAATAACTGAGGCTACTTATAAGTACAGCTGGAGTTCAAACTTAAAAAAATAAAGCAAAAGAGTGATAAGGCGGGAAAGGGAGATTAAATGCCTTTAATTTAATTTAAAGCTAATGGAGAAACAGCTAAAGTTCTGTAAACTGAAGAGTGACAGGTTTCAACAGAAAACTTACCATGACTGCAGACAGTGTGTAGGGAAAAACAGAATCATGTAAGAAAATTTTTAAGATTTCTTAATGTTTTCAGTTTAAACACTTTCCTCTTATTAGGAATCTACTAAACAGCCTAGAATAAAGTCAATACAGAGAAGGAAAAAAAAATCTATAAATTTTCATTAGTCTTTTTTCAACTAAAGCAAATAGGAAAGACACATCACTCCCTTTCTGCAAAAAAAAATCTGCACACAATCATCCATGAAAAAAATCTGGGAAGATTTCTTTGAAAAGAGCTCAAAACTCTGTCACATTTAGCAGTTACATTCTTCAGGTGGTACATAATGATTAGTGGGCCATTATCAAGTCTGAGTTCTTACTGGCTCCACAGTTCTATGGAACCACAAAACTGGAATCAACTCAAACACATACAGCCATCTTCATCTAGAATAGTACCCTAGATACGGCAGTACCACCATAAAGAGCTGCAAGCCGGAGGGTCGACAACACAGTGAGCCCACTGCAATCTGTTACCTATGACCTAAAGAAAAAACAACTTTAACTTTATCTCGCCTCCACACCTAGACAAACCTAAGAAAGATTCAAATCCCGTAACATTTTAATAGGATATCATTTATATTAATGTGCTGAGACACATTAGGATTAATATATGGGGTGTGACAAAAGTAGGTTTACAGGAGTTCATGTGGAAAATAATACAATAATTAAAAAATAATAATACAAGAATTAACTCTGTGTTTAGTATACTCACAACTGTTAACCGACATCTTGCCCTGTCTTAGTCACCCATAAGTAACATACTTAGGAACCAAATGTCCAAGACTTACATGTATTCAAGATATCTTCCTTAAGCTGCCATGGGAAAAAAGCCCAGGACATTATCATGATTTGATTTCTATGTCACGTTCATGAACCTGATCTCTGCATTTAATTCTTTTAATTGTGTGGCTCATGGGGCTTCCTGCTAAATATTATCTGCTCAAAGTTCATAAGCATTAATTGTTTAGGCCAGAAGAAAATTGCTATAAAAATCATAAGGGTAGTTACCAAATTTATTTACGTTTATTACTACCAAATTAGTCAGAATTTTTAATTTTTATTGTTACTTTTTAGCAATGTTATAGGCTGCCTTCAAAATCTTTCCCAAGAAGATTAAGCCCCACCGAAATGTCACCATCCTCATTAACTTACAATCCCTCTGCCTCTTCAATGTCCTCTCCCTTCTCTCCTCTCAGCATCCCTCCTCTTTGCTAGGATGGATCTTCCACCCATTTTCTTGGACATGCTTTTTTATCAGCTCTAGTTCATTGTTTTATCAATTACACAGAAAAAAGAAAAAAAAGAAAAGGAAAGGGAAAGAAAAGAGAAAAGGAAAGAAAAGAAAAGAAAGAAGAAAACAAAAGAAAAGAAAAGAAAGAGAGAGGGAGGGAAGGGAAAAGGAGAAGAGAGCGGAGGGGAGTAGAGGGGAGAGGAGGAAGAAGAAGGGAAAGGAAGAGGAAAGGGGGAGGAGAAGGGAAGGGAGGGAGGGGAAAAAGAGAGAAAGAGGAAATGAGAGAAAGAAGGGAAGACACAAAGAGGGAAAGAAAAGAGAGACTTTTCCTGATCCTAGTCTCTCTCAACATAATACCTTGGTGACTTCTTCCCCTCCCATTTGAGTGTCTTGAAAATGAAGACCACCCCAGCCTGCTCTAATTCTTCACTTTTCACCCTCCACCTTGCTCCCTGTGGTTACACCTCTACATTATTTAAATTGTTCTCCAAACTCCTCACATTCCTATTTTCTACACACCCATTACTCTAATCTCCTGGCAAGTCAGAAACTGGGTCACCCAAAACTCATCTGGCTCTGTCACCACATGCATTGACTCAGTTACTAAGGTCTTATATTTAGTTGATATTTCTACTCTCTGTCTCAAATACACCCTTCAGAGGGAGTAATTTGCTCTGGGTGCTCTTTACTTCCACCTAAAATACAATGAATTATTTCTCCGCCTTCAACAATCCATTGTCTACAACAGGTTTTAATAAATCTTTCCAGACATAAATTTGACTATTCCTTACTTAGAACTTAGACTTACCCTATACCCTGATGATAGAATAATCTTCTAGAAGCCCAGCAGCAACCATGCCACTGTGCTGCTCTACATCTTTACTAGCTCTACAGTCACAAATGAATTAAGTGCACTCTTCTCAGTTACTCAGGGCTTTGCATTTTGGCCCAAGGTATGTTTTTAAATCTACTTCTAACTTACAGTCATGAATTCACACAATATTAAATTATTATTCCTATCCATAAAAGCAGGGATACAATCCTATTTACTTATTTACTTTGGCCTTCTCCTTTCACGCACATAAGTGTCATTATACCCCCCCTCCAAAAAAAAAAGTGTTCAATAATAATTACTCAATGGACTGCCCATAGAATTAACACCTAATCAAATTTTTTTAAAAAAAAGGAATTTAAGTTCTATGTGATCAGGAAACTTTGGGTGGGGGGGAATATATATATATATATATATATATATATATATATATATATACATACATATATATATATATATATATATATATAAATCTGTCCCCATATCCCAGAAAACCTCCTTGTATTAACAGTCATTAAGCTGAATTGTTGGAAACATAGGTGTACTATGGTACTATCCACTTTGTTCCGCAGCTGTGAAACACAGAAAGTGTACTGCTCTCATAATTAAGCACTTGAACATGAACATCATGAGGAAGATAACACACAAGTATTTGCAAGATAAGAGTCCAAATATGGCAGTCCTCCAGAAATGTAATATCAGTAGAAAGGAGGCCCCTACTTAGCCGCCTCCATCAGCTAGCCATAGGTTTTTCCTGAACCATGTTAACATTTCATAAATGTTTGTTTTTACCATGGTAATCTCTGTGGCATAAAGTTGACTGCTGAGGATTTCATTAAATATTAGGAGAATTTCCTACAAATGGACTTAAATGCACCTTACACTTGAGAGAGCAATGAAATGTACTTTGCATGCTTCAGAGTATGCTACATTGCAAGTTCTCTGAGGAACACTGTGCATGGACTGCAATTTCCAAAAGACCAAAATGAAAAAGAACGTGTTGTGTTTCCATTATGTTTATTATCTCACATCTGAACTTTTAAAGTAGCTATAGTTATTGCAGAAAAAGAAGGATGTAGGAAATCCATGAAGAGCACAGGCCATTCATAAATGTGCCTATGCACCTACACAATCAAACACACATTTTAAAAGTAAAAACTTTGTTAGTTGCTATAAATGCAACTAAGTGCTCCATCTACTGCTCTATCATAAGGCACAGAGGACTGTCTAACATTCTAGATAAGAATGTTCAAAGTAAATTTCCTTCAAACTCTGAGATCCAAAGGAAAGGCTCAGTGCATAATGCTACAAGTTACTCAGAGACACAAAAGAATTGCTTATCAATTATTTGGGATGCACTATGCTACAAGAAATGCACCAGAAGTTCTTTCAAGTAGAATTTTTTGGTCTATTTAAATGGTTATATCGAGGTATATCTCCTAGAAACAGCACAGTTGCATACTGGCAGAAAGGACAACTTCTTTTATACTTCTTTTATTTAACTTGAATAGTTTTTATTTCTTAATTTATAAAATCAAGGTTGTCTAGTCCAGTACCTGATTCCCTACATAAACTTTAACAATTGGTTAAGATCCATTTTTAATTAACATCATTTGCATTCAAATAAATCATGGTCTAAAAATCCTTTTTATAAGTTTATATTCCAGATTAAATATTATATAATGTGATTCAATGAGCTTTAATGAATAGTTCCATAAACAAGTGAAAATCATTTTAATAAATTTTTATTAGACCTCTGTATTACACGCTCTGCCAAGTTCCTGGCTTCTAAAACCAGCAAGACCTGTGGGCCTATCAAATTTCCTACAAAACTTACTCATTTTACCTATATCAAGCCACAGTTTTCTCCAAAAAAAAAAAAAAAAGTTTTTGGCTACTATGTCTTATATTATTAAAAATCAAACAAACAAAAAAAAAGAAGAAATTCTGTACCTGAAAGGTATGTGGATAGGGGAGATTCTGTCAGGAACAGAGATTATTCGTTTCAGCCACTGACAAATCTACCTTCGACTTCATGTATGTGCTCCTCAAGGTCCCTCAGAGAATGTACCTCACACAGACCCGATCTCCAAACTATCAGTGCTCCCTGTCCTTTTCAAGTTTCCTAGATTGCTCTTCATAGGATTCCATATGTTTACTAACCTCAATAATTAAAAAGGAACATTTCAAGGCTTGGAAACAACCTAATTCTCCTTTGACTGATGACTCTTAAAAAGATGAAATAATGCCATTTACAACATGAATGGATCTTGAGAGTATCGCGCTAAGTGCAATCAGTCAGACGGAAAAGGACAAGAACCACATGATTTCACTCACATGTGGGATATAAAACAGGAAACAACAAGCAAAACAAACAAGCACCGGCAACAGTGTGGTGGTTACCAGAGGGGAGGGAGGCAGGGGAAGGATGAAGAGGGTAAAGGGAATCAAATACATGCTGATGAAAGGAAACCAGACTTTGGGTGGTGAGCAAATAACGGAGCATACAGCTGTTGTATTACAAAGCTGTATACAAGAAACTTATATAATGTTATTAATCAATGTTACCCCAGTAAATTTAATTAAAATCATTTCTTAAAAATATTTAAAAAGCAGCATTTAGTCAACAATGAACTCGGGAGAACTACTAACAATTCTTGTATTTAGCTAGACATTCAACCATTCTCTTTCACCAATAAGAATTTAATGGTGCCAGGCATGACTGATAAGTGCTACTTACCTATTTTCCACCATGCACACCACCAGTTAGAAGTGGAAGTTAATATTTTATGTATAAATATGGTATTTCTTTCACCTTCTAATTGGAGAAAGAAACCATAAATTTAAAACACAGTAGCATTAGCAATTGTTTCTTAGGTAAGCCAGTGGCGCAAGAATGGAACACAAATAAAATTGCCATAAATAAGGACCAACGCTTCTGACCAGCGCCTTAGTTAGCTATCATATATGCTGCTTTGTAATTCTGGCTTGAATTTGTCCCTTTTGGGGAGGAAGGGACCTTATCTCCTTGCCCCTCATCTTCAGACATCACTGTCTTCCTGTTGCTGCATGAGTCAGCACCACTGGAAATGGACAGCTTCCTGCAGTTCATTGAGAGGAAAAGTTTTCTCCCCATGGAATGAGCTAATACAGCTAAGACACAAACAAGGGTAAAAGTGTCCAGAAATGTGGTGGGAAAATTAAACACACACACACACACACACACACACACACACAACCACAAATAACAAAAGTGTTATTACTGAAGTCTAATGTCTATGTTGCTCATTGGTACAATTCACCTTTTAAAAACACAATTTAAAATATAACATAGTTATTATCTTAATTACTAATTAATTATTAATAATATAATGACATGATGATTATTATTTCACTATTAGTAATAATGTACTTTTCCTTATTAGTAGTTAGGCCTAATTTGCTTCAAAAATAATTCCCTGATACCCCACCACCCACACTTGCAAATTAGGTAAGTTATCTTGGCACGTGTGTGGACACTTCACTCACTGTTCTTACTGGAAACACTATTTTTAGATTTCTCTTCCACTATAGGGCTTCCAGTTCTATCATTCTATAGCACTTAATAATACTATAACCATTTAGCGAATGCCTTCAGTGTACATGGCCTGTTACATTCATTGCCTCATTTGATACCATAACTACCTTATGAAGTATTCTTAGTTTCATTTTATATTTGAAGACATTTATCAAGAAGTATAAATAATTATAAGAATTATAACTAAGTAGAATGCAAGACTTAAACCCAGTTCTGTTAAGCATCGAAGGCTGGGTAAAATCCAGAGATGAGCTGCCTCATCCTATAATATAGAAAAGTATTGAATAATATATAGGAAAATCAGGTAACCATATCAAGATTCATTTATCGGTTCAATACAAGCTTATCCCAGAAAAATGTTTTTCACATTAGGAATCATTAGCATGCTCGTCTTCAGTACTATACCGCCTTTATCCTTAGCGAGACAGTGGCACAAAATCTGACAACCTGGGTTCCAATCTCAGTTCCCCCCATTACTTCCCTGTACTTCCAGTTCCTCACCTGCATATTGTGTATAGTAATACTATCTACCTTAAGACTAAATGAGTTGATATTTGTAAAATATTTGAAACAGTACCTGGCAGAGTAAGGACAAGGTGTTTATTAAACAAAAACACTCTCCATGGGTAGATTGTATCAAAGTTGCTTAGTGGCAAACTCTATTGACAGCACAATATGAACTTTATTTATAGGAAAACAATCTGTAACCCATAAACTTGTAAATGTTCCCTTAGGGCAAGGAAGTTAGTTGAAAGAATGGACAAACTCTTCAAAAGCAGGAATGGAGAGGTAAACTGGAGTCAGAAGGGAGCAAGAGAATAACTAAAATGGCTTAAGATCATTTTCCAGGCTGATTTCCAATCATTTGGATTAGTATCAGGCCTTAAGATCATCTTTAGTTCAAAGTAGATAGCTTTTGTAAATTTTGACTATGATCCTTCAACTGATGACTTAATAGATTTGAGCATCGTATATATTACTTGCTATGTTGAAAGTACAAACCGGTATGTGTTATTTTCTAAATGAAGATTATTTTTTGTGACTTCCAAACATCTGCATTAAGGGTTCTTACTACTCTTAGTTTAAGGAATTAATGAATACAATTTCTTTACTCTAAGATTCTATTTTTAATCAAGAAAAATAATAATTAAAAGTACTTTTAATATAACTCACATGTATGAATCTGAATCCCAAATCTAAGCAGTTTTATTTCCCCTCTTTTAAAAAATAGCCTTCAATATACAACAAACCTCTAGGGTCAGAATGAATAAAGCAGTGGAATAGAAGGAGTCTTTCAAAAAAAATGGCTAAGGGTGCTACCATCCCCCACAGGAATGACCACCTGTCAATACTGCGGGGAAGGAAGGAAGGGAGTGTGTGGGAGAGAGGGAGGGAAGGAGGGAGGACACCCTGATCAAAAAAAGGAAAAAAGAACTAGAAAGTTGGCTATTATAACTTAATTTTTTTTTTAATTTATTTGCATAAATAAAACTATTTGAGTAAAATTTATTTGAGTAGACACCTGAAAAAAGGTTTATATAAAAAAAAGCTGCAAAATAATTCTTTAAATAACAGAGTAGATAAGAGGGAAACATTATAGATGAGAAAACATACTTAAGTTTCAGTTTGTTTTACAGTCTTTACTCAATTATTATTGAAGCACATCACAGCTCCTATTTTGCTACAATGTCCAAACCTTCAATTATTTGATTTCAATTAATCAGATGGAATATCTGCTGAATTATTTAGTAATTTAGGGCATAATTTATTCTGCATGAATACTAAACCACCATTACTTGTTGATTTCCGAATTTCTTCCCCAGAAATGAGGTCCTTCTACTCTTCAACAAATATGTCTTTTTTTATTTAATCTTTTCTTCCATTTACTATATATTATGGTATGCTAGTCATGAATTATATAAAAGTAATATTAATTCATTTCCTACATTATTAAAATTTCTGGAAGTTTTTCTGTCTTTAAAGAAAGCCATCCTTCCCACAAATCTAATCTATATAATTCATTTAATGTTTTACTTCGTAAAGCACTCTCATCAAGCTAAACTGAAATTTCATTTCAATTATAAATCTAACAGGTGATTTATTATAGTCCAAGCCATTTTGAGCAATAAGACAATTTATATCAGATAAGATGTGTGAACACAGCATTTAAAGCCTTTAAAATCAATCAATAATATCAAATTTCTTATTTCTTAATCACAAGATGCTCAAAACTTTAAAAATAAAACTGAACAGTTTCCAATAATTGAGCTCCAAAAGTTAATTACTTAACATGGCTTGCAGGCATTTCATCTGACCCTATTTCCTCATTAGCCTCATTATTTCCTCATAACCCTCTCACTTAACGGTATACATTCCAGCCACAGAGGACATCATTCTGTTCTTTAAACTCTCCTCAGCCTTGACTCCAAGCTTCTCCACAGGCTATCCCTTTAACTTCATGACTCTCCTGTCTTAGCACCTCATCATTTGCCTATTGCCACCTGTCCCTCAGGCCCCATTTAGTTGTCACTTCTAATAGGACACCTTTCCTAACTCCTCAGGTCTGCAGGTACGCATCTTCCCTCTGCCCCTACAGCATCTTGTTTTTCTCTGTAATAGCCTATAGGAAGTTATACCTTCTTTCATGTCAAATCTTGCATAAATATGGTTTGTAACACATTACAACCTTTACCAGCCACCTTCGGACCACTGCAAAAAAGATAGAAGGCTGGGAAAAATATACTTCTACCAAGGATAAATCAATACAAAACTATTTCCAAATACAAAAAGAGGTTTATTTGAGAAAAATAGCAATATACCTTCAATATACTGGCACTTAATATTACTAAAGGTAAAACTAAAAAACCAAGGTCATTCAAAATGTACCCAGAACTTAACAAAAGAAATAAGTTTTCTTTACACCAAAGACCCAAAATTATGCAATATTATGCAACTGACAGCCCACCTATCTATTTCTTTTAATAGCCTTTCAATCTTCTTTGCTGGAAGCTTGTTATTTATGTGACGAGGTTACATTTATATCTTATCAAGGTTTTGCATCAAGGGTATGGAAACCTGACTACACAAAACACTGGAGGAAAGAATAGCTCCAGAGAAGAATCCCCTCTGAAATTTGTAACTTGAACCCTCTAGAACACAACCAAATATATAAGCAGTAATTTGATTCATGAGGGTTTCTCTAATTCATATAACCTGGAATCATATGTATCAACTTTTATTTAAAGAAAACAGTACTATTTTTTGAAGATTAACCTTTTAAAAATAGTTTCAGTATTTAATTCAAATTTAAATTCATCTTATGCCATTTCAATCTTCTTCACTGAATTTTTTTCACAATTACATTTTCTGATTTTTCTTTATTAGTTCTATTTCTCCACATTTGTGAACTAGTTTAGTGTTTACAGGGTACTTTTGTTTATCACCTGGTCCATTTCTTCATGTACCACCATCTTGCATTAATTTACTAAGTATTAGACATCCACTATATACCAGGAAATGGGATATGCCCTTCTTAAAACATATTAATAGATTTTATTTTTAGAGCAGTTTTAGGTTTACAGAAACACTGACTGTAAAGTATAGAGTGCTCATATACCTCCTCCAGTTATCCCTCTTTCAGTTATCTCTATTAGCATCTTGCATTTGTGTGTTATATTTGTTACAACTGAGCCAGTACTGACACATTACAATTAACTAAAGTCCATAGTGAAGATCAGGGTTCACTCTTTATATTGTGTAGTTTTGTGGGTTTTGACAAATGCATGTCATGTATCCACCGCTACAATATCATACAGAATAGTTTCATGCTGGAAAAATTCTGTTTCACCTGTCCTTTCCTGCTGCTCTCCCACACTCCCCCTGAACCCATGGGAATCACTGGTGTTTTTATTATCGCTCTAGTTGTGTCTTTTCCACAAAGCCATATAATTGGAATCAAACATGTAACTTTTTCAGATTGATTTATTTCACTTAGCAATAAGCATTTAAGCTTTCTCCACGTCTTTCGTGGCTTGATAGCTCCTCTCTTTTTAACTCTGAATAATATTCCATTATCTGGATGTAACCAGTTTGTCCATTCACACATTGAAGGACATCTTGTTTGCTTCCATGTTTTGGCAACTATGAATAAAGCTGCTACAAATATTCAGATGCCAGGTTTTACATGGACATAAGTTTCCAACTCATTTTGGTAAATGCCAAGGAGTACAGTTTTTTTTAAATAACAAATTTTTTTTAAGTTATCTAATTCAATAGGCCTCTCTCTTTCCTTTGCATTTAGTTATGAATACTTATATAACTAAGCATGCATGAGCTTCTAGTTGTTCTTGTCTCCTCAGAAGTACATCCATTATCCAGGATAAAGTGGGGAGGAGATCCATTTCACACATGCACACAATTTTTGATAGACCAAAAAAATCAGCCACCACCTCTACAGAGGAGATGTACACAGCCTTAGAAACAATGTACACCAAAAATTAAATGGATTATTAGTAAATGTGCACTGGCTTCATCTTTGTCCAGTGACAACCCTAACCCAAATTCAGTCAACAATATTTATTAAGCATCCACTATGGGCAAGTCACTTGTTAGCTGCAAACAGGTTTCCAATTCCTACAGCACAATGATTTGAGGGTTCAAAATTCTGTCTATATCAATGATATACAATGTCCTCCTTAAAAGAAATTTCCATGAAAACTGAAGCAACCAGTCATAACACTAAGAGAGTGATTATATTATAGTCTTTAAGTCCTCTTCCTAATCTTTGTAGGGTCCATTGTGATTTCTCCTAAAGCCTAAATCAACCAGATATTTTTACCAAGTCAGTGTTGAACCTGCCAATACATAAAAATGTATTTTTTAAATATGGAGAGAGGCCCACTGTTTAATTCTTACATGGCAGCAAACAAAAAAAATAAATAAGTTAAAGCCATTACTGCAAAATTAAGAACAGTTCTTTTATCAATGACTTTAAAATTCAATGTTCTGGAATAAATTTAACATCATTTATTCTATCTTATACAGTTTAAAAAGCACTATAAGTTTATAATCAGGTAAGCATCTTGATATATTTTTCAAATAATTTTGTTTATAATCTCTATCATTTGTCACCCCTCTGCTATTGCCTCATGACTCCAAATTTTGTCTCTTGTTAGACCTCGGAATTGGTTTCATTAATTGCCCCATGAGAAACCTCATGTCCTTCACATACGTCCCTTTACCACGCTCCCACCTGCTGAAGTTTAGCAATAACTCCTGCTCAATAAAGCACTTCTCTGCACTGACCTCAGGACTCTTGAACTGTGTGCTGAGTCTCTTACTCGCTCACTCTTACATATATACATATGTATGTGTGTGGAGGTGTGTGTTTGTGTGTGTATGTAGAACAGATCATGAACACATTGCAAGTGGGATAATCTTCATCTTCAGAGAATCCTAATGGAGACAACAAATTATGCAGTCACCATAGTCATAAGCACCCCCTCCCTCTACCCATTCACATATTTCCTACTACCTCTTTAAACAACCACCCCTGTGGACACCTAGACCCTTCATGCTACTGGTTATTAAGGCTTTTAGAACTCTGACTATAAGAACTCTACATCCACTATTTTTTATATCACAATATATTCTATGCAGGACTGTTTATAAATATGAGATGTTTGTTTTATGAAAAAATGAGTGGTTTCCCAATAGAGCATTTTTTCAAACAAAAAAAAATGTAATTAAAATCTCTTGCATCAGACTTAGGAGCTGAACAATCTTCTTGAATAAAATAATCTCAAGCCAAGTACCTTCTCACTAAAAAAAAAGTATGTTCAATGTTCTAAAGTCAAAATAGAAATTTTGTACAGAATCCAAGATTAATAGTAATGATTGCACCTAGAATTCAAGTCAATTAAAAACAAGGAAAGCCTGGTCATTAAACATGCAATTCTATTTCTTTTTATAGATGGCAAGACCAAAAAAAAATTTTTTTTATTTATTTTTTTGGTGCTCCAGGAGCAGAGGGAAGGATGGGTAAGAACCAGGTGGGAAGTGCGTTTGGGGTAGTTTGATAAAGGGTATGAGGAATGACATTTAGAGAGCAGAATAAAGTAAGGGCAACAACACTGTAGGAGGTCCTGGGTGGGGGTAGGCAGAGAGAGAGCCAGTGAGCAGATGACCTGCACCATCAGATACTTGACCATGTTGCCTCTGTAGGAACTGCGAAGAATCATCATTAGTAAGGAGAGAAGAAATGCATTCCTGTAACTTGAGTGTGATAATTGCTAAAGGGTTAGCACTGCATATAGCTTGTTTTGTGTCTGAATTAGTCTGGCCCAGCAAAAGATAACTTGCAGAGTCATAAACCAGCTTCGACTATGCTCAGTTTGAATCCTGATTGAAACCAGCTGGGCCAATGACATCACCACAGGCTTTTTACTATAAAAAGGGTGAGCTCTGTGAGGTCAGGAAGCAGAACTAAGCTCGATGAACAGAAGCCAAGCTGGAGGACGAGAGAGCCAAGTGAAGTTCAGGGGAGGAGAAATTCATTCCAAGAAGCAGCTAGGATGAGCAATTTGCTCAGAGACAGTTGCAGAAGAAAAAGACACAATGGAAGTTTTCCTTTAAGAGTAAAAGGCTGCCGTCTCTCCCAAAGACATGTTATCTACAGTTAAGCCTCAGTGGAGAAACTGACTGAAGCTCTTTCAGATTTTCCGTTCCCAGAAATGAATTAAACAATAGCATTATCATGGTAATAGAGTTAATGCAGTTGTTTCCAACATATATATTAATTGAGCACCTACTATAGATCAGGCACTGTTATAAGAACTAGGAATATGTTACTGAATAAAAGGGACAAACGCAGCTGTCCATATAGATCTTATTTTCTTGAAATGAAACACAATCAGTAAACAGACAAATACACAGTATGTCAAATAATACAGAGAAAATTAAGAAGCGAAAGTGGTTGGTTTGAAAGTGGTGATATTTGAGCTAAGACTTAAGAAGGTGGAGAGACAAACCAGGTATGTAACTGAGAGAAGAGCGTGACAGACGGAGGGAACAGCGAATGCAAAGGCCTTGAGCTGGAGCATGCTTTCCGTGTTGGAGAAACTTCCATAACTTCATTTTAATATTATGTAATAAAATAATAATCTTTCTTCTCAGTGAAAATGTTTCACTTAATGTAACAAATGCAGATTTGCCAGTTATCAAGAGTTTTCCTTCCTGTACTAGGTTCCCATGTGGTGCTTTTCATATCTACAAAAGTTGATATTTAATTTTGATAGCCCTCGAACCCATACCTTTTCCTGGGAAGAGTTAGTCCAGACAACAAGAATTTTTTTTTTCTTCTCATCTATGACAAGTTTTAAAGTGATCTGCATTATTCTATATGAGCATAAATAATCCTATTACCAAAAAAAAAAAATCATTTAAATCTGGCTTATCTGCTAAAATTTACCTAGAGGGCGGGTGTTTCTGACAGTCTGAGCACTGATAACCACTTCACACCCACCTGCTGGCAAAGCCCCAGCTAGGTGGTGACAGCAGTTTTTCTTTCTATCTTATCTGTAAAAACCAGAAGAGCGTGGAAGATTAGGATGAGAGAAATGTTATGGACAGACCTCACCAGAAATCATCTGCAGAGCTCAATCTAGGAGGTATGTGTCCAGAGCTCTTCCCAGATGATTGCTTCAAGCTGGTATACACACGTGGAAAATCAAGTCCCTAATTCTCTGTGTCCTATTCTAAATGGGAGGGTGTGCAGCACATTCTCTGCAATCTGATTGACCTCTGGGCTTCCAGTGCTGCTCTCCCATGTGGAGCTAGTGTCTGACTCACACTTGCTCTGGATTCTTCTCTGCAAAACATCATTCCTCCTCTGACCTATTTGTTGATTTGAACCCAAAATGATCCTACTGTCAACAGACATCCACGGACTGCTATTAGGATAATTTCACGTAATGGATGTCGGAGCTTAGTACCTTAGCAAGCTTCCCTTCCTAAGCTTCCTTAGGTGCAGGAAGCAAAGCAAGGTTCCCACCCCACACTCTAGAAACATGGCTGATCTACACAGAGGGACAACTTGTTCCCAGGGAAGCCCTCAACACATTTATCATGGGATTTAAACAGCTACTTAAATGCTAACTTTCATAAAAGCAACAGTCATCCTGTGTGGGCACCTCTCCTTTCTATTTGTTTTTGACTTAACTTGGTCAAGAATTATTCAATTAAAATATATTAAGAAGAGGTGATTTTATAAGTTCACATGACACAAATACATTCTCAACCAAAACTTCATTTTACACAAAAAATCAAAAAAGCAAAACAAAAATCTTAAAAATCAAAACTTGTACTAGTCAGGTTTCTCACAAATTTTAAGCACATCATTTTACCAAAAAAAAAATAATAATTTTCAGAAAGGATCTGAAATTCTAAAGTATGGTTTTTAATTTAACACTTAATGGGTCGATACCATAGGTTCAGATGATTGCAAGCATTTGACCCTAATGGCAGCTCTTTTTGTGACTTGAGGCAGCATAACACCTAAGCCTTGGTTTCCTCGCATGTAAAAAGTGAGCACGGGCTAATATACTTACGTTCTTGCCTTTACCCGTAATGGTCTATGATTTCCTTCCATATGATGTTACATACCATTA
The DNA here is from genome assembly GCA_004026545.1 of Mormoops blainvillei. Classification (NCBI taxonomy): domain Eukaryota; kingdom Metazoa; phylum Chordata; class Mammalia; order Chiroptera; family Mormoopidae; genus Mormoops; species Mormoops blainvillei. The sequence goes on along the minus strand of PVJD01000929.1, from coordinate 69,474 downwards.
GTCTCCCAGGTTAGTAGATTTTATCAGCATATTGTAGAACTACATTAATTTGTAATAAAAAGATAAATAGGCTCAATATGAGTGAAATAACAAAGTTAAGAGTATTTTAAATCTAGAAAATCAATGGTTGCAGAGAAAAACAATTTAAGTAAATGTGGTAGACAATTTTGAAGATTTCTACCGGCTCACACTTTCTTCTCCCCAGAGAATTATCCTCAGCACTCCTATATAGACACTGTAATTCTTCCACCCAACCTACAGTTGATTGATTTGGGAGTAGACACCAGACCCAAGCACAGTAAGGCAACCAGATGTCTCTCCCTGGAAGTTGTCATTTTGATCTGATAAACACAGGCCAGGCACCGCTAATACTCGAGTCACGGCAGTACCAGCCCTAAAAAGGCCACCACTCCTGCCAAAGCAGACCTCAGACCCTTGGGCCAACGTGGCTCCTACCTACCCTACTTAAGATTGATGGCTATTATTCCCAGGATTCCTTCAAATACTTAAATTTTGAAGTTTAAAATAATTAAAACTAACTAAAGCTAAAAAGCAATTCCTTAGTTGAACTCACCACATGCCAAGCACCCAGTAATCACATATGGCTACTGGCTACCATGCTGGGCAGCCCAGATTTAGAGAATGTTTCCATCATCAAAGAGAGTCCTATTGAATAATGCTGCCCTAGACCCTCTAATAAACTTCCACTTTCCTTTAGCTGCCAGGATCTGCTTCATTTTATGGGTATGTGTTTCTTTTTCATTTGTTTTATTCTTGTACCTATAAGAGTCTCTAGTATGTGCTTTCTGAGTACTCTCAACGGTCTTAAAACTTGGAGTTAATGTCACTTCAAAACTTAGTGTACTAACATCACTCCTAGACTCCTCCTGGGTCACGAAACCATGGAATTTAAGAACTTGGAAAAATCTTACCACATATCTAATTTAATTTCCTGTTTTTTACACATGAAGCAATTAAGACCCAGAAAGCTTGTAACTTGCTTTTGCTTCTGAAGAGCACTTAAATTTGGTGTAATAGGCTATTTAAAACAAGATAAATAAGATACTGACTAAACTGTAATATACACCATAACTCTGCAAATCTCATGATTACACAAGTAACCAGGCATGAAGTTTAAATATTTATTTATTCACCAAGCTGTTACTACACCAACTCCTTCCCACTCCCCACCCCCATCTCTTTTTTTTTTCTATTTATTTTGTAAGGTACATTTACCATGGTTACCATTGTTTTCAATGCCATAGCTCCTCATATCTAAAGGGCACAGAAAACATTCTGTACTTTCAAACCAGGGAGCAGACAAATACATTTTTTATTGTAATTTTTATTTTTCACTAGAACCTTTATGTTCCGATCTGCCACATGATTAGTCATCTGTACAGATTGAAATCTGGATAGCTGAAGATGTTTTTATTCAGTTGCTTTTAAACAGACAGTAACCAAACATAATTAAAAATGAGGACAAAAATGTCCTAACTATGAATCGATAAATTTAAACTTGCTAAAGCAAGTTCTCAGGGCATCTTCATAAAGCAGCATGTTCTAACCAAAAAAGAAAAAAAAATTTCTAAAACACAATCTTAAATCCTAACTGTAGATAAGGATTCTGAAGCTTCACCATACTCAATGCCCTCCCCCTAACTGTAGTGAAATCTATAAGTGTCTATCCAACAGATAGACTTTACAGATAGGTTGCTTTCGGGTAAATATAGAATTCAATATTTATGCAATGTTAATTCTGACATAAAGGATTATTTCTAAACAATTCTTATACTTACTTGCTTTCCTGAGGTCAAGTGCTGTCAAGTGTTAGAGGAGTTTATGACCTCCCAACCATCCCTTGCATTAAAAGTAAACAACTAACAGGTTTTCCTCAATACAGATTTGCATCTAATGTGAGTAGTCTAAAAGAAATGCGGTAAAATGGTTATGATCCATGCATATATATCATTGCAGATCCGTATTTTTCTATAGCTTTTTCTTCTTAAGAGTAAAAAAGCAAAGATTTCCCTCTGCTCCTATCACATCACATAAAGCAGTGTTCCAAATCATCTGAAACGATACATATTTCGAAGAATTAACCAAGGCTATTTTCTTTTCCCTTCCTTTTCAAGCACCACACATAACACACACACACATATTTCACATAGTTTCTAACACATACAGTGTTGGCCTTTCCTATCTCAAGGAAACACTTCTCCCAAGCTCATTAAAGCACGGCTCATGAAGTCAACCGGGGAGGTCCTGAACTTTGTGTTGCTACTTTGAATCATGCCATTAATCAATGGTAGTGTGAATAATGGAAAAGCAGTTCAGGGAGCACAGACCAACAACTTGCCTTCTTTCAACAAAGATTTCGGCAGATAATTTGCACCCGCACCCCCTGCCAAAAGAAAACAAGCCCTGACGGGGTAGGTCAGTTCGTTAGTATGAAGGCCCAGTCAATACACCAAGGTTGTGGGTTATATCAACCAATGAATGCATCAATAAGTGGAACAACAAATCGATGTTTCTCTTTCTCCCACTTCCTCTACCTAAAAAATCAATTTTAAAAAAATCAATTAAAAAAACCATCCTAAATTCCAACATTGAAATTGTACAACTAAAACATACATTCTGTAGGGAAAATGTAGTAAAGCCAGTGAGTACATCTGAAAGCAAATGAACACAAATACCAGCCACAATCTTGGCACAGTTTTCCCTCTGACATGGGGCTCCTCTGAAACACCTGCATATACCATGGAGGGGGTCACAAATTAGTTAGGTCATAAAGTTTGCACCTGGAACTATTTACTATACTAATAAGTTTGCCAAGAAGGTAGAAAAATCATGGTTTCTTATGAATGGGAGTTATGGAGCTATTTTAATAAAAATCGAACCACTGATTAAAAAACAAAAACTTCTTTACACAACTGAAGGGGCTTTATAATCAAACTCTTAGCATCTGAGGGCCTTACTTTCACTTAGAAATGGAACTCTAAATGCTATTACAGGGTACTCTCTATGTGTCAGAATTTGTCATACGTTGATGTTGACCATTACTCCGACACTGACTAATTACACTAAAGCCATAAAAAAGTAAGTATAAGAGATTCAGCTTCAGCAGCCCCAGCTGGTTATGACAGGTCAAAAGAATCTGGAGACCTACAAAAGGAACCTGGCGCTTTAACAAGGTCTGAGTAAGTGGGTCAGCTGTCACCTGTGACAGGGTTCGCCCTCTCGAAGGAGAGTGCATTAGCTGCAGCAGTCCAGGATCAGTTTTCAACAGCTGGGACTTGAACCTTTAGGCTTTTAAAAGTTGTTGGTAATTTTTTTTTTTTTTTTGGTGGAAAACATATTTTTTCCAAACAGGTTTGAGGTTGCACACAGGGGGAAAATGTATGTGTGCATAATATTAATATGCCTTTTTTCTTAAAATAAGGGGCAAAAGGGGCTTTAAGGCTGTGCTTATTAAGTTACATTTAATAGTTAACGATTAAATTCAAAGGTCATCCTCAAATCTGTATTTCATTTCTCACACCCAGCAATGGCAGGGGAAAAAATAACTACTAACAGAGATACCTTAGCTAATTTATCTTGTTTTAGCAAAGTTTAAAGCTTTTGGAATGGCCATCAGCTTTACATCTCTGATTACTTCACACATATTTAAATATACATACTTAGACATCAGAAACACAGCTGAAAAACGACACTCATTTTTCTACACCCCTTAATGTATACATCTAGTACTGCACCACCAAAAGAAAGAGATTAGAGTTTTTAGGAAGAACTGATGTTGACCGTCTCTTCTTGACAGAGATCTTGTTTTGAAAATATTCAGCATGGAAACATGAGGTTCTAATCAAAACAGTGGCAAAGTACTTTTTCTCAGATACACAGTCCAGCTCGCAGTGCCGGAGTCTGAAGCGCAGATGTCCAGCGCAGCTTCCCATTCAAGCGTACAGAGTCTTCTGCTTAAAGGACCCACCATCATTCTACATCCAGAGCAGAAAGGTGCTCACCCATTTCAAGGAGCACACGCACGGATTTTTTTTTTGCCTTCTAAAATATCTGGATCACATGGTGGTATAAAAAAGGAAACATAATAGTAGCTGGTTGTCTACTAATCCCACCCCCCTTTATAAGTTGATATTGGGAAAATGGCTAAATGTGTTTTACAGTAAATCTATCCAAAGACAAATGTTAAACTAATTTTGCTAATCAATGGTTGGTAACAAGTTCTATGCAACCTCAAAAAATGCAAATGAAAACAACAGTTTCCAACAGCCCAGTCCAGGCCACCTTGCACATTTTCCTTCTTCTTGCTGGGACTGCTGAAATCAAACAGGTTAAGGAGATGGTCACCTTCAAGAAAGCCCTTTGCCCTGCCAGGCTGAAGTCATGCCAGCAACCAAAGTAGAATCTGTTATAAAAATAGGAGTCTAAGGAATCCAGGGAAAGCAAAGCACATTGTGCAGCCAATAGTTCAGACGGCCAGCAACACAAAAGAGGTGATAGAAACTTCAGGCTCTGTCTGAAGGAGCTATAGAATTATCCTCTCCTACTCTGTTAATCAGTTAAATTAATAAATCACTAAAAAGACCACATGTTATGCTGAAAAACCACAAGCAGATTATTTGGTATTGCAGAGTCACAGGTAAAAGACATTGTAATCATCTACATTTTTACAAGTCTTAGTTTACACATAAAGGCCATTTATTTTACTGAGGTAAAATAACAGGTACCTACCCACCCACCCCCACCCCCAAAAAAGACTGCAAGGCTGTCAATACAGAATATTAAAAATAAAATTAATTATTCTTATTATTACTCTTATCTCAATTTTCAGGCACCCTAAGGTCTAACAAACTCATAGATGACAACAATTCTTTTTTTTAAAAAGAAGAAAGGAGTTGATATCAAAATACTGCTACCAAAAGTAGAAATAAAGTTAAGGGGTTTACAGGAGTCTAAAGTATGCTGGTCACAAAGGCATGATGATGTCTGTGAGGTAGTAAAAATATTATTTGTATATTTAAAAAAATAAAGGAAGCAGCTGTCTAAACATTTTAGCTTTTTTCCCAAAAAATGTTTATACACCGCTCTGAGGATAGAAATAATCCACTGTTCTGAGGAAAGAAATAATCCAAGCTGAGTCAATGTTTTAACCCATTAGAACACACATACACAATCACAAATGGCCTGCCGTGTGTCCCTTTCTCCTTCCCCATTTTGATTTGAGGCATTCCCTCCCAACTGAGTTGTAGGAAGGAAATCCTGATAGTGAAGGTCACGACCAAGTATCTGTCACTACCCAGACGTGCATAAAAGGAAAAAACAAAAAACAACTCTAACTTGCATGCTGGTTTGAATTAAAAAAAGAAAAGAAAATGACCTGAGAATGTTATCTTTTATAAATCACCATTATAAATTTAATGCCAATCCAATTTCACTAAAATATATATTTTATATATATAATATATATATATGTGGGTATATACATACACATACCCACGTATATATATATAGAAATATACTTACAAAGTAAAATTGCAACAAAAATAACTCCAATCTAGAATATGCATTTTTGCAATTTCCTTCATCTTTTTTGTAGCAGACTATAAATTAATCACATCATTGAAATCACGGTTCCTTATAGTTTTCTAGTACACATTTTTACTTATCATAAATATTTCTATATGCCCAAATATTTGTTGTCATTTCATTAAGAATTCCATAACATGCTACAAACTTAATAAGCTATCCACTTGCTGAATTATTTCTGCCCCGCCTTCTTACAAAATAGGCTTAAGGTAGAATCATTATCATTTGGGGCGGACAATCACGGCTTCCATGATTCAGCTGTTAGACACATCAGGTGTCTCCCATTTTTTCCTCCCATTGTAGCTAAACCTGTGATGAGCAACTTCATGTAATATAGCTCCCTTTCTCAGCTGAATAATTTCTTCTAATGAGTCAATGGTTATAAACAATTTTTTAGTAATTGTAATGTCTCATTGCTTTAAAAAATGTTTATACCCATTTATACTATCAAAGTAGTAAAGTGAAAGAAAATATCCAGTAATGATTTCAGTACTATGACAACTCTGAGGTCGATTTTTTAAATGCTGTTATCTTTTGTCACATTTTCAAATTAAATTATCCATGCTTCTAGATAATTCAAATATGTATCTACCACAGTGTAAAGCAAAAATCACTACTCTCCCAACTCCTAAAACCCACTCTCTGATGTGAGCTCTGTTAACAATTTGGATATCTTTTCATACTTTTTATTTTGTATATATAAGCACATTATGTATATATGTAGGATTTCTAAACTCTTTCATTTTACAACATTAAATCTCTCCTTATTTCTAATATGAGCTCATACTATGGCTTCTATGAACATAATATGACTTTTATAAAATGACTGTCTCATTCAAATATCACTTGATTCCAGTTATACATTCAGTTTAACAATATCCTCCTATTATTATACCAATGTTCCATAACTGCCACTCACTGAGAGGCTAAATTACTTTACACACTGGGAATGTGTGTGTGTGTGTGTGTGTGTGTGTGTGTGTGTATGAAAGAAAGAGAGAGAAGGAATTACCTTCCTAATTACATTTAAGACCACTACTAAAATGCCATACAATCATGTTGCTAGGGTGGTATATGGAAGCGTTTAGGAAGGAAGTTAGCCAGACATCAGAAATGTGTCACCCATGTGTGAATAACCAATCTTTATAACACTAATACTGTACTGAGCAAGACAAAAGATAAAAGTGACCTACAGTTTTTAAAGAGATAAATGACACAGAGTTAAAAGTCAATAAAAATTCAAAGCGGATAGCAAAAATCTTGGAAATAGTGGAATCTGTAAAGGCTATTCCTGGTTTGATTAAGCTATTAGACCTCTTCGGGAAGGAACATCATTTTTTCTTCTCTATATCAGTTTGACAAATTGCTGATGCAATCCCAGGAATCTCCTTTGGTAACCCCTGCCTCTTCTGTTAGCAGCCATGCAGTCAAGGTGGACGTTCCCAACAAATTATACCACTCCTCCTGCATTTGCTGCCCTATCACTCTGTCTTATTTTTAACAATACTATCACTATCTGGTATTTTCTTATTTACTTAGTTATTTAATATATGACCTCCCCCACAAGAATATCAGCTTAAGAAAGTAAGCACACTGTCTCTTTATTCTTTCATTTCCATTCATGTCAACAAATATTTATTGAGCACTACACATAGTAGACAAAGGGGATGGAGCAGTGACGAAAACAGGCAAAAATTAGTGCCCTGGTGAAGCTTACATTCCCACAAGGAGAGACAATCTACTACAAGACTAAAACAGATAGTATGTTAGAAGGTAATGTGTGCTGTAGAGAAAAATAAAATAGAGAGAAAAGACTGAGTGCCAGGATGACAGTGGAGGTGTGGAGTTGCAATTTGAAATATCACCTCCAGCCCTTAAAAGAGAACATGCAGGCAGTTGGTAAATACTGGCTCAGAGGATGAGGCCAGAGTGACAAAAGCCAAATAGCATATCTCAACTCCCTGGATAAAATGATTGGTTCTGAAAATGCGCAGATAACAAGATCAGAGTCATTCAGATACATGAGACTTTGGCACAGGCTAGCTCCACAGTATTTGGAGTTGTAACCGTGTGAGGTTTGGAGCTACTACAGCCCTTTGCAATCATGAGAATAAAGCCATCATAGGTAGGAAGGCATAACCCAAGAGAGCAAAATAAACATATGATTGTCTGGTTCAAGGGATATCTGAAGATATGCCCCTTGACTGGGCTATTCAGTTACTTAAGACAACAGTTACTAAATTCAATTACTCAGGAAAATTAACTAAATCAGCTCTTCTGTGTGGGGCAAAACAACTTCCTGCTTTGCTTTCACTAATGGGAGTTCTCTTGGGGCCATTTCCTCATTTGGAAAAGTTAGAGTTGCTATTGTGGTATTGTTTAATCCACTCTGAACCTCATTTCCTACTGCTTGCAATCTAAAGCGTCTATACCAACATGCATTCCATTATTATACGAATCTAACACAAACTGTCTTCCCAGCACATCACACTCATCAGTATAACACTGTGCAGGTTTGGAATATTTCCTCTACCTCCCTTCCACTCCCAGACTCAACTTCCTACTAATCCATATCCATATCCTACTCCCCGCTCTCTTTCACAGCGTTTCGCCTATTAATCCATTCATTAGTCAAGTCAGTCATTAAATCTAACGTATGTTTAGCAAGCGGGGCACTCACAGGCCCAAAGAATAAGACTAATAAGGCATAGCCCTTCTTAAGGACATTTAGAAAAGGAAGGGAAACACTTGAGGAATAGTTGCAAAAGCAAATGCAGGCTAATGAACAGAATGATGTGTAGGAGCTATTGGTAGTGTAATAAAACAAGTCTTCAGATGGCCCACAACCTCCCTCCCTCCTCTACACCCTCTGATGATATCAACTTATTGTCTTACACATACATGGCCCCCAGTATCAGGGTTGTCTCTTCCCTGAAAGGTTTTAGGTCCTTGTGGGCAGGCACTGTGTCCAAATCTTTTATATTGCCCAACTTTCTAGCATATAATAACAACAAGATTCCAATTAATGTCTATTAAATTCAAATACGGGTGTTTTGTACTCAAACTTTGAAAACCATAGATGTTATTTCTAGCCCTAGTTAATTAAGTTCCATGGCTTTTTGAAAATCTCCTAATTTTCTCTTATTTGTTTTGACAACTGAAAGCTTATCAGACTGTTCATCCTAAACTCCATCAGGACAGACACCTCTTCCCATGGCGTCTATCTCCATGTGACTTCAAAATCAGTCTCTTCTTTGTGGATCAAAATAACTTCCTGCTTTGCTCTCACTAACACGAGTTCTCCAAGGGGCCAAGAAGACCATTATGTTCCAGCATTCTGCTTTTGAGTGCTATATACCGGAGTCACTATGCCGCGGCCATGAATTAAAGAATTTCCAATGCTACAATACTCCTTAATCAACTTAGAAAAAAACTGGAAAAGAATGATGAAATAAGTGGAACTAAGTACAGCTTTTAGTCCTTAAGACAGAGCAAACAACAATTAAAAAAAAAAAAAAAAAAAGCAGGGGTAGGGGGTGGTGGGGGTAGAGCACAATATGTTCCTGAACAAAATTTCTTGAATTCCTAAAAGCTATTGTGACTCAAAGGAGAAAAATGTTTTTCTCACAATGGTGAACAGTGAATCTAGTTTTATTAAAGTGTTTTTCCATATGATAATATCACATATCATATCACAAATTTAAATACAGTTTTAATCTTTTTCCAAATCTATGGGGTCATTTAAAGGCTATGGTTTACAAATTTGATAAACCAACTTGTTAGCCATATTTCCCAAATCTAATCCATTATTTCAAAATGTTATATTAAAAATTTGGGGCATTACAGGTTTAGTTGGCTATGGCACAGGGGCCGAGAAACAAAACCCACATTTACAATGTGGCCTATGGGCAAGTATGTGCCAAAACTGGGGCAGGAAGGAGAAGCAGCATGGAAGCCAGGGCCTTGTCTTTTCTCCATTCTAATCCCACCAGCATTTTGTGTTCTCCTCCCTTCTTTCATGGCTCCGGTCCCTTTACCACGTGCCCATGCTTCCCCTTTTCCATAACACAATTTGGGTAGCTATTGACTGCCCAGAGCCTAACACAAGGGATGAAACAAGGTCACGAAATCTTCACTCTCCAGACCTCCAAGGGATGCCAACCAACGCAGGTGTAGCTGTGTCCTCCTAAGAAGGGAAGGAGTGCTAGCCACTTTCTCTTTGTAGTACCTGCTCCTACCCCAGTATAATACCCTTGTATTTTTCCAGAGCTAGAGGGCGCTCCTGTTCCCAACCTGCATGTCTGCTAGTATGGAGTGGCAGAGCAGAGCTGTGTCCAGAGGTCCTTGCCCTCCCTTTTCACCTCCACCTTGGCATGTAATTAGGTGACCTTGGACAAGTCACTTTTACTCCTGGGGTTTCAGATAATCCAAGTGATTGCTAGGTCCCTTGCAGTTCAAATTTGTTATTCCTGTTTGTTAATCATTCCTACAAATCTGCCCTTATTGCATTTGCTTATTTATTTTATTCGGTCTCTCTTATGCTCCATGAGGGCTGGGACTATATCTGTAACCTCAGATGCTAGCACTGGCCCAGAAGGCATCTAGGGGCATTCTGTAAATGTAAGGACTATGAACAGACATACATAGGAAAATCAGTATTTTAACATTTTAAAACCAAGCCTATTAAAGCAATGGGGCTATCTCGTTTGTGGTGCCTCAAGGGTAACTGGCTGCTTCAAGGTAAAACTGAGTGTCTCTTTCCCAGCCACTGGCTACCAGAAACTCATTGAAAGGGACAAGGAATGCAGACTTCGTACCTTTTATGAGAAACGGCACGGCCACAGAAGCTGCTGTTGATGCTCTGGGAGAAGAACAGGAGGGTTACGTGGTTTGAATCTGCGGTTGGAATGACAAACAAGGTTTCCCCAGAAAGCAGGGTGTCTTGACCCATGACCATGTCCACCTGCTACCAAGTAAGGGGCATTCCTGTTATAGACCAAGGAGGACCAGAGAGAGAGAGTGCCAATCTGTTCAGGGTTGCACTGTGGATGCCAATCTGTGTTCTACATTTGGTCATTGTAAACAGGGGGAGAGATATTTATGGTCTCACTGATACTACTGTGCCTTATCACCTGGGGCCCAAGCTAGCAGAATACACAAACTTTTCAATCTGTCTAAAGAAGATGACATCCACCATTATGTTGTGAGAAAACCCCTAAACAAAGCTAAGAAACCTAGGACCAAAGCATCCAAGATCCAGTATCTTGTTACTCTGTGTGTCCTGCAATACAACCACTGGCCTACTTCTCTGAAGAAACAATGTACTAAGAAAAATAGGGAAGAGTCCATGGAATATGCTAAATGTCTGGGTAAGAGAAAGAAGGAGGCCAACGAAAAATGCCAGGAACAGACCGTCAAGAGACATAGGCTGTCCTCTCTGGGACCTTCTACTTCAAAGTCTGAATCCAGTCAAAAATGAGATTTTTCTGAGAGTTATAAATAACTAAGAACATAAAAAAAAAAAAAGGGTAAGAAGAATGGTCTGCTTTTTTAAGTTCAGTAGTCACTAATTAACTAAGTCACCTGAACCTACAGGAAGCAAGCATCTTTGAGATACCAAGTCACAAGGGGTAAAAGAAAGCAGTGGTTCTCAAAGAGGAAATGGAGTGGAAACAGAAGGTCATCAGATCCATTTATAAAAAGTACTATATTAGAGTGCGACCCTAAGCATTCTTTTTGGGGGGAAGGCATCTCCTCAAGTAATTCTGAAGCATTGATGCCTAGCAGCACATCACCTCCATTATACACCAAAAAGTTAGATAACCATCAAGACCCCTTCCAGCTTTAGTGATATTGAAGTGTTGGATACATAGCAAATTTTACCAAATCTCTATCATTTATTCAGGTGTATTTCAGCATTATAATTTTATATCCACATGTCTATTAGATGCTACAATTCTGTGCCCTATATGTAGCTAATTTCAATAATTTATTTCATTAGGGGCTAAATCTTAGTCTCTAATACCACCATTTTCTAAGAGTATATTTCATGAAATTTTAATGATGAAAAAAATACATACATTATATATGACAAGGGAGAGAGAAAGACAGTTCCTTCCACCTAGTGTAGGGTTTCCCGGCTTCGGCACTACTGAGATTGTGGGCTGGATAATCGTTTACTGTAGGGGGCTGTCCTGTGCACTGTTGGATGTTTAGCAGCATCCCTGGCTTCTACTCACTAGATACCAGGACCTGAACCCTACGCCTAGTTATGATAATAAAAAATATCTCCAGACATTGCCACTGCCCTCCCCCACTGGAAACCACTAGAGGAATATCATTAAACACTAAAGTAATTTAATAATCAAGGGTTTCAGGATATGAAACATCCACTATACATAAGGTAGGGTTATGATACCAACATGCAATTACTTAAGGGAAAGGGGTACTTATAAAAGAATATTCACTCATCTGTTAGTGGTTTAATACGCTTTACGAATAATCAGACAAATTAAACATAAGCACATATGTGTTCTAAGACTGTTAAGGAATTCTAAATAACATTTCCTGACCACTTCTGGAACTTGGTCTTTTGGAAAACTGGACACCCTCATTCAGGATCTCATTGTAGATATGATTTAAGACCACATCTAGGTAGAATAAAACAAAATGGAAACTTGGCAACTGTTTTGATATGATTACTTTGCTTCAAACTTTTCTCTTTGGGAAGAGTCTAAATTAGAGTTTTTTTGAAGTCAACACTAATTAAATTAACCAGATAATTAGAAAATCTACAAATAAACTTTTTTTTCTGCCATGTAGCCATAACCTACTGTAATGATTTAAAGATGTTCCCATCTATTTCCATGAGTCCTCTTAACTGGTTCTAAATACCAGGGGAAAGTGAAAACAGAGAAATCACTCAAATTCTGCAAGTCTAACACTAGAGAGGGGGTCTTTAGCTTTAATGTACCAAACACAACATCTTATGAACTTTAGGTAAACTTCTTTGCAATTGTAAGGCCTCAGGAATGGTTCCTTCTCCTTGAGTTTTTCTTTGTAACAAATCTGAACACAAGCAAAGTTGTTTTTTTTAATTTCTAAAGGAATATATGTCTTTGAGGAAATGTGTCAAAAAGAGAAACACACTGACCGTTTAAGCTTAAGAAAACTAATATGATGCATTTTAAAGATGTTTTTATGTAGTAGCATGAGAGGAATTTCCAAACTTTGTTAAGAATTCCCAACCCTGTTAAAGTGGGTACTTTTTAAAAATAAATTTAACTGATTTCAATTAAAGTAGACTTTAAATAATTTAAAATTCTAACGGTGTCTCATTCCCAGTAAAATATACAGTTAACCATTATGGGTAGGCAATGTATTTGTTTCTACAATTAAATATAGGAATTATGTGTAAATTTTTAAGTGTATTATTCATTTAGAGTCTAACATAGTCCACACTTCTCTCAGTGCCTACTTTTGTTCATTTTACTGTTCCTTAATAGCAATGTAAGAAAGCTAAGGATAAACGGAAGATGAATGAACTATATTCATTACATTACAGGATTTAGTAAATCAGTTCATCTTTTTTTGCTTTAAGTTAAACTCCTCAAAAATAATCAGGAGGTAATTAGAGTATGTGTATTTCTTTTAAAGATCCCATATGTCCCTATCATTCCTATAGATTCTGGAGACTATGTCATTTTATAATATTTAAGGATTTTAGTCACAGGCTTATTTTCCTGAGGATTTCCACTAGATTACTCTGTTTCTGTTTCCAAATAACTTTTTTTTAAAAACTAAAAGATAGCTTTTCTAAAGTTTATTATTACAGACATATGCAAAAATTTACATTTATGCACAGGTGAGTACCCCTGATAAAGTAAATAAGCATATACCTAAAAGTTAAGAGATTTAAAATTACAGTAGAAACACTGCTAAGTCATTTAATGTGTCCTTAATGGTTCCTCTGTAACACAAGTCTGTTGTCAAGCCACTATGAAAATATTTTAAGTTAAATAACAATACGTGAAATAAAAATATATTTAAAACAATGAGGGTTTCTTTAGAAAAATTTTACTATTTGGACAATTAAACATAGTATCATTCTAGGAACTCATAAGATTCACATCAGAGGTAGTAACAAATGAGGTCTGACCAGAAAAAGCCCAGCCACTGTTAATATAATGAGAACGGTTTGCACGACATCAATGTAACTTGGCAGCCAAGGAGGGTGGACTGGAATGTGTGTGTGTGAACAGTGACAACTTCACTGTATTAGTCAGTGGGGAGTGAGCATGTGTATAGTGTGGCCTTGCATTCAAAATGACTGAGCAAGTAGAGTAACGAATCTGCATCAAATTCTGTTAAGCTTAACATTCCTCCACAGAAATTATTTGGATGATTCAAAAGGCTTTTAGAGACAATGCAATGAGTGCAGCTCAAATAAAAGTGTCGCACAAATGCTTCAAAGATGGTCAAGAATCTGTTGAAAGTGATCCATGTTCTGAAAGGCCTGCGACAAGCGTAATACCTGAGAATGTTTGCTGCAATCAACAAAGATGAGCAACTAACAGTGTGAGAACTAAAAGCTGATTTGGGGATTCCAAAAAGTACTGTGTCTGAGATTTTGATACAGGATCTTTGGCACATTTTGCCACGACATGTTTCATTTTGACACATGAAACATGTCGTGGCAAAATTTGTTCCATGGCTTCTCCTCCCAGAGAAAAAGGAACATAGTGCTGCAGTTGCTGATGACTTGCTTCGAACCACTACCAGTTAACCAGATTTGGCCCCCTTACCACTTCTGTCTTTTCACAAAACTAAAATCACCTTTGAAAGGGAAGAGATTTCAGACCATCAATGAGATTCAGGAAAATATGACAGGACAGCTGATGGCTATTCCGACAAAGGATTTTGCAGAGTGTTTTGAACAGTGGAAGAGACGCTGGGAGAACTGTGTGAGGTACCAAGGTGCAGAGGTGGATTTAACGGTGGGCACACCAGGCACACCCTGGGCCCCGACTTCTGAAGGGCCTCGCAAAACCCCAACTTTACACTTTTTTCTAATGATGCCAAGTTTGGTTTCATGTGTGCAATATATATATTATATTCAAATTTTATTGGAAATAAAACATTAATAGTGCATAACATTTTTTATTTATTTAAAAATATGGTTAACACGTATTTGTATTTTCCCTGTCTCTCTCATTTTTTTAAGGGGCCCAATATTTTCTCCTGCACCCAGGACCTCAACCAATCTTAATCTGCCTCTGCCAAGGTGCCTTCTTTGAAGGGGACTGAGGCGTCATTGTCCTATGTACAGTGTTTCTTGTATCTTGTATCTTCTTCAATAAATGTCTCTATGTTTCAGATTACACGGCTGTATTCTTTCTGGACAGACCTCATAATGACAAAACAAGACATATACATTGCTGCCTTCCTTGTTTTCTCATATCATATATTCTTTGTAATAAAGTCTGGCTGCCTTCTGTCAATGACACTGGCAAGTAACAAGTTCCCTGTGCCTTCCATTATAATCTTCTCTATTTCTTTTAGAGTTTCAATGGGATTTATTCAAGATAGCATATACTACATATTTTAGCATAGTGCCTAACACATAGTAAGTTTAACAGTAACTACAAGCTTCCATTTCAAAAGGAAGAACTTAAGGCATGAAGCAAAACTAACCATCATCACATTAATTTACCATATCCAAAGCTATTACTATATGGACATCATGAGCTGGCTTTGTAATACAGGTCATTGCTTAATCAGGATAACATCAGCAGATCAATATAAGATGACTGAAGCTGGCCCAAGGTCTTTCAAAAACCATAGAGTTTGACTATGCAGAGGGAGTACTGGCCAATTGCCTCTGTTACCAAAAAGGGGAACCCACTGGATGATGAACGCTGGTAAAGGTCCACCATGCTAGCCCCCACTGCATAACCAGTTGGTAGCAGAAAATTCTGAACATAACCCACCTTGACAGAAGCTTCTAGAGAGTTTTTTCCCTGTTTATTTGTGCAGGAATATTGTTATGGGCAAGGAGGACCCCCTTTCCTAAATCTTAGATAAGGAAGGTCTGCTGCATATTGCTTCAGTCACTTTTTAAATAAAATCATGAAGGTAGCTTTGTTTGACTGGTTTTTCTTGCCTCATCATAATGTTTTGATTAAAGCTCCTTTCATCTGAATAGTTCGGCTGTTTCTTTACTTTTATCGCCAGCACTTCAGGAGTGAAAGCACACTGCTGATGTAAAGCAGTATGACCAGGAATCAGGGAACCAGCTCTTAAAGGAACTGGCTCTGCTCAGACTTAATTGTGTGCAGGGGCAAATCCCTGCTGGGTTTTCTCAGCAGAGACAAGTCAATTCCAATGAATGACTCCTGAAGTTCCTCTCAGTTTCAAAAATCTAGGATTCTAACTTTTCCTCTATAGATCCTAGAATCAGCACAAGCCAGATCACACAGCCCCATGCCAACGTTACAGAAAGGTGATCCCCAAATAGATGCAAGGGTCCCTAAGGTGCAAACCAAAGTCATTCAGCGCCACAAAGTCTCTTCACCCCTTTTAAACTGAACTGATACAAAGAGACCTTCATTCAAAATCACCCAATAATTGGTTGTCCTTCACTATGCCTAGCAAGGATCTTTTTTTTAATTAATTTTACCTATCAGAATGTTATAGTTTTGTCTTCTATGTCTGTAAAATGCTACAGGACAGAGACTTGTTACTGCATTGTAACAAGCATGTAGTAAGCACATATAAGTTATAGTGAGTAAATGATTTATAATTTCTATTAGAAAAAAGTCCAATTTATTTTCATCAGGTTATAAGCATTAGAGTCTCCTTTACCATCAAGAACAGGCATTCTGCACACCACCGAGGTTGCTTTAAAAGGTATTCTTTTAACACTTTATTGAATACCTATGTCTATATGTTATCTATATTTACACATACTGATATACCTCAGTACTCGTCAAACCCTATACTTGTCTCATTTTGAGAAAAAAAATGTTTTAGCACTCAGCACTTGCTCAGCACTCGTCACACTTGCTAGAACTTGCATGAGTTATGACACTGCTCCGCAAGAGAAAATGCTTCATCACTCATTGCTTGAACAATTCGTTCAGTATTCATTGGTTTTGGCACTTGTCACAAGTTCTGGAATGAATTAGCAACGAGTACCGAGGTACCACTGTATCTATATTTGCCCAGCTCCGTGTGTGGCACTAGGTTTATAAGGTTAATTAAGATAACAGTATTTGCACTCCAGGAACATAGCCTGCCAAAGAGGAAGGAAAAAAAGTAAAGTAAAAAGATGTAACACAATGACATGCTGACTATTTCAGAGAGACATATAATTTGGACCACAAGGACAAATAATCTAAAATATTACCAACTTTATTTAACAGAAACTAAGATTAGTGCACATATACATTAAATATTTCAAGCTGTAAAGTTCAATTACCCACATAAATACTTTGTATCCAGAAGATGTAAATTATGGTAACATTATAAAACATGTTTAGCCAGAAAACCCATGGGATCAAAGACTGACAAAGTCACACACCTTGGTTTATGTTTTCCTCACACATAAAGGACAAAAATCATATCAGAAGCGTAATTGTGATGACAATCTACTAGGGAATAGGCATTACTGTTAACATAGTGATGAAGTATTTTCATTACTTTTTAAGTTTATTTTTTAAATTACCTTATGCCATGTAAGATAGTATTTCATGCAAAGGTCTTAAATGTTATTCGAGACTATACTCTCCATCTGTCTGCCCCAAAAGCTAAGAGTATCTGAGTAATTCTGAATTCTCTCCATACTAAGAATATCATTGCTTCTATCACTATTCATAGATAATTTGATAGTTTAAAGAGAGAAAAGGGGAGGGGGGATATTCAATGAATTATCTCAATGTTAGGAAATAATTAAATACATAGGATTTTACTTTAAACCATTTCATAGGTCCTTAACAGAAGTTATCATCATTCATCATCAACAGAATCATTTTAAATACCAACACAGAAAACATATGTATGTAAAACCCTTACCTATAAATTTATATATATTTAGATTTGTTTATAAAGTATGTCTCACTTATATAACTAAATACACACACACACACACACATACAATGATGACATAAAACAAAAATTCACACCTCCAAATGTCCAAAATTTATTTGGGACTAAAACACTCAATTCATTTAATAACAAAAACAACATGATACTCACTGATTGTTACATAATAGCACCTCCCAACTCATATATTTTCAATGAAATTAGTGTGTAAGTCACCCAATTCTCTTATTCATTTTTCACCCAAGTAATGCAACAACCATGCTCAATTCTAGGAAAAGTAATCCTGTTTAGGTTTTTAAAGGGTGATTTACATATTTTAAGTTACCTTTTACTTTTTTTTACATACTTAATGATATGCTTATTCCAAATAACATTAATTTATAAAAATATTTATATATTTAAATATGTGTTTATGTGGGTATGGGTGTGTTTAAATCACATATGGTCTCAAAGAAACCCAGCAAATAATGGTCCAATTAAAATAAATATGCAAATAAATAAATATTACTTATACATGTTTTCTACAATTCATCCATTTAATATAGCTTATAGAATATCCTAAAGAAATTTCAGTTTGAAAGAAAAAAAGGAAAAAAGGAAAGCAAAGCTCCCAGCTTTTAAGAGAGTACACTTTTTTTTAGATTACAACATACTGGTAGAGATTACCTAGACTTCTGAATAATATTTGTTACATGTATGATAATAAGGAATTATCAAGTAAAATGTAGAAATACTATAAAAAAGCCCTACATTGAAAGTAAAGAGATGACTCCATTAATTCATTTATGCCAGAAATACTTCTCAGCATGTTCTCAGCTCTATCATTAACCAGGTATGTAACCACAGAAAAGGGATTCAGTGTAGTTTCAGCATCTCAAAAGTGTAGTTGCAGCCTCATCTTTTATGTCCCTTCTGGCCCTAACACTATGAGAAGATCAAGTTGAAGTGATGTATTATTGTAAGAACCTTAGTATTACGTAATACCACATAAGCAAGGACAAGCTCTTCTAAGTTTGCATGTTACCACAGAGTAATAAATAATTTTTGATCTGCATGACAGCTGATTATAGTAACGAACAAGAAGATAATTAACAGAATATGCCATCTCTATCATTACCATACATTTTTTCTACAAAGCTCCAAATAACATAAAAGTACTAACCCGTTAACTCTCAATATTATCATGCCCATCTGACAAAAGGAGAAGTTGAGTCTCAGAGCCATGGGAGTAATTCGACCCTCTGTCAGCAAGACAGAGCCCAGTATGACAAGTCAAAAGTTCCTGGCTCTCTCTTAGCCACTGCCTTTTAGGAGTAAGGCTATAAGAGCCTCCTGACTCACTCCGAGGCAGAATTATGAACTACATGCGGAAAGCAAGTGGAAAGGCTGGGGGCCAAATTTATGTCTCACTTAAAAACTGGGAGTGGTCATTAAACTTGATTTGAGTGTTGTTCAAAGCTACATCCCACTTCAAATTCCACCCCTTTGTTAAGAAACCCTGGAAGGATGTTTCATAATCAAGAAGGGCTTCACTCTCCCTGTGAAGCCACTCTCAAAATGAGAAAGAAGCTTCATGGCAGAATCCATAGTTTTGTATATTTGCCTCTAAATTCAGTAATAATTTGTTCATGAGATATGTGATCTGACTGGTTTCAAAATAACACGTTTTCTGAAAGTAAAATGGACAAAATTTCTATTTAAAAGTTTACTGGTACTACTAAAATTACAAATGTAATAATTGTACTTCTTTTACCTCTACCTCTCCAACAATCTAACATTAACCCACCCTAAGGGAAATACCCACATTTTGACTATGTGTACACTAAAATGTACAGAGGTATACATTTTATAGAATAATTTTTATTAACAAAAGAGATATATAATACATAGTCATATATTTATATATACACAAATATATGCAATGCCTTTGTTCACTTAAAAATATGTATACTTTTCTAGGCGTATAGCTATCTACCAATTATTTTTAATATAACTGTATGATATTCCACACTTTAAATGAACCGTATTTGGCTCAAAACACTGTCACTGATTTTTTTAATTGATAAAATATATTTTTTAACAATTAAGTTATATTAACAACATACAGGTCATGAACAATAGACATCATTGTACTCTATCCTTATGCATTGTTATTTTCCATAGGATGGGCTCCAAGAAGAAGGATAGGACCACTGAAATGTACATTTAGGTATAAAGAATTCACACTTTTATCAACAGAATACAAAAATGTCAATTACCCCATATCCTTATTAACATTAGACATTGTAAGTCCTTGTAAGTTAACCAATCGGAAGAGATAAAAATGACACATCATCTTCATTTGCGTTACCCTGACCCTCAAGTGTTTGAGCGCATTTATACACCTTCACTGGCCATATCTGCATTTTACCTACTCTTCATACCCTTTCTAAATTGTTTTGTTTTTCTTTTTATCGGTGTACTGAAGTCCTTTACACAATATGTTAATTTGTCTAACATATTTTTGCAAATGTTCTTCTGCCTTTGATTATGTCATTTGCAAATGAGAAATGTTTTACTTTTTATGTAACCAAATCTGCAATTTTTGCATTATGAATCAAAGTTTATTAGCAAGCTTATGAAGGCCACCATCATGATATTTTACTAACATTGTTTTTTCCGAATATTTTTTAAGTAAGTTTTTTTTTTAGTTTTATTTTGTTGTTGCTATATTTGGAATCTGTCTTTATGATGTCAAATAAAGTTAAAAGGTAAACCACTTAGTCTTTTAATAATCAATGCTTTTTCTATTTAATTGAAATATTATTTTTACCATTTAACTAATTTCACTATGTGCTAGAACCTGTTTCCAGGCTTTGCTTATTGGTGCTCATTTCGGTGCCAATACTGCCCTACAATTTATGTTTTAATTCTTGTTATAAGGACAATGTTCTCCTGCAATTTTCTTTTTAGTTTCATTTCTATAGATGAAAAAGCTTTCACTTATGGTTTCTGAAATTAATGCAATAAAAATCTAAATATAGAATGTTGTATAGGATGTTCAACTTTCTCATCTAGATAAGTCATTGATCAATCTTCTAAATTCCTCATGTAAGATTTTAAACAGTATTGTATTTAAAAATAAAGCATATTTCCATAACCTAACAGGTTTTAACATAAAAACTTACAACTTCTGTAAGTTCTAAACTCTATGCCCATTTATTTAATTTGCCAACACAAGTAATTAAAGAATATGAAAGAAAAATTTATATTTGACCTTACATTTTTAAAACAGGAAAACAAATTCAAAAATCTCTAATAAACGTCCCTTATTTTTATAAGCTACAATTTATATGAGACTGTCTTAACTTTAAATAGGTCCACTGGTCTGGCCCAATTTAAAAAAAAACATTGAGGCCATTGAAAATTAGCTGAAATGTCAACCCACTTTAGAAGAAAGCTATTAGTAAAACAAGGGTGAAGTTACAAGCACTTGTGAAAAGCACAATAAATAAACAATGAGCTCCATTCAAAGATACTGGGGAGACATTCAGGCTTTGCAGAGTTAGAACAAGAGACAGCAGAACCAGTTTCCACATGGGCAAGAGTTTGTTCATTTTATTTTGCTTATCTGAAATCAGAGCAAATGATCCCAGCAGCCTGGAATGGCTCTAAAAGGCTCCTCAGCATCTAAGCAAGAAAAACTGCCTGGCTTTCAAGCAGCGTGACTGCTTTGCAGTGACTTTTGCTCCTGTGAACCTTAAAGCTCCCATTTGAAAACTGAACTATTGCGAATACAAAAGGTATTATTTTTCTTTATTCATCCTGTACCATTTTTAACATTTTTAAGAGGTGATTAAAAAAATAAAGAATACTTTATAAATTAAGGTTTACAGAAATAGTATGTTTCACTCCTCAGAAAAAATGTGAAATGAATTCAAATGGCCACTTTGAATCATGATTGAAGTTTTCTAGATAATCAACAAATACTGAAAACTTGAATTATAATGATCTGTTTCCCTGATTTAATTAGGGCCAGGCTAATTGATGAGAAAGCCTAGAATATGCTTCTTTTAGAGTATAAGTATGAAGGAAAAATTATAACAATCATCCTTTTTCCATATAAAAGGTAAAAGGTAACTGTATTCTTTTGACACACATTTTATTTTGATAAAATAAAATTGAAAAACTTCTATTCAAGTACAATTCAGAATAAAATCATGTCAGAATTTTCCAACTTCAAAAGCAGCAAACAATAGGTTATCAAAGGTTTGGACAAGTTTAGAAAAAAATCAATGATGATAAAGTTTTTAACTTTTACACATATCTTCTTCTGGCATCTAACAGTATACAAAATATTTTAAGAACATATACTTAATTTTCATTAAATATAATCTATGCAAACAATCATATTTTCTAAGTGTTTTTCAGTGTTCACAAAAATGACTGTATAGTCAGTCAATTTTAAATGATGGAAATACATCCATCTCCAGGATCTGAGAACTTTACTACCTATTACACTAGCTAATTTCAAAGTTTTACACAATGTTTTGAGAGCACAGGATTTACTGGAAAGGTAAATTTAAGTGATAAGATTTTTTTTTTTCCAAGAACACAGTTTTTTCCAAGGAAAAAGTTTTAACTCTGTCTCCCAAAAAAAACAATGAAAGAGAATGTGCTTTACCTTCATAAGGTGATGAGGCAGTCCACAACAAATACAAGAGGTAAAATCACAAGTTACTTAATGCAGGGAAATTAGCTCTTTGTCACATCCTTGAAACACCTACTGTTTGGTTAGCTCACCCTGGAAGAGGTTTCTAAATCGGTTGGCTGTCATTAATCTAATTGCATATTGGGCTTGCTAATTAGAGGGGGCACTTTTCTGTTTAAAATACACTGCTTCAGGTGTGGCTTGAATTAGTAGCCAACTTTCACCCCGCACCCCAACTCGCTCCAGAATCAGCGTTCTGTCTGGAACACCTACCACTCCGCTGTTGGAATGTGGCCTGCCTCCTCCACCTGACCACGGAGGTTCCCTCTCTGGAAAGCCACAAATTGCAGTGCTAAATTTCAGCCAACAGAAGAAGGCATTTGGAGGTAAAGCCAAAATGAGGGTGAAAGAAAAATTTCCACTAAGAAACCAACAGTAATAACTAATACATGAGCTGCATAAAAAGTAAACAAATATGGGCTGTACACCCACTACCATCCTCACTTCTCAGAATAAAGAAAGAGAACACAAAAAGGCTGGTGCTCTGACTCGAAAGGAAAAAAACGTTCAGCAAAAGCAAATCAGCAAGTAAACAAGCTGAGCTACAGATTTTTCTCCTGGCTCTAAGTTTTACTGTAATTCTGAAGTTGATATACCAATCCAACTCTCTTATTTCACACAGATTGCTTATTTTGTGAAAGTGTACTCTCATTTCTTTTTTTGTTTTGCTATGGACATCTCCTTTAGTTTGAGATGTGAGAAATATGGCACAGATAAGCAAGACAAAACCAATGACTGCAAGGTCTCAGAGTTGGACCAGGAATATGAGTCAAGGACAGTGCTCTTTGCCTCCTGGTTGACCTCTGCTCCACAAGAATTTGCTGAGGATCTCAGGGCCCCACACCGCCTCTTCTCTCCCTCTCTTAAGTACTGGTTTTGTCAGTATGATAGCTCTACCAAACTACCAAATAATATTTCCCAGCAAAACACGCTACACTTAGATCCTGCTATACATTTGAAGAATCTGAAATGAAATGAAATCATTCCCCTAATTTCATTTTAAATCAAAGAAAACCAGATTTTTTTGGCATATTATATTTATACAAATGACCTTTGCAATACACGGAAAACAAGACCATCTGAGGGTAGAGTTCTGCCTTCTAAACTTTCACTCCAGTCAATGTTGTGATTATAGCTTTGCTTTTCCTGGTCCCAGGGAATTTGAACACACAATATGTTGAAATGAGGATGAATAATTCCCATATTTTCACTGTTTCTGGGCTTTTACCTCTGCAAAACAATTCTGAGAATGTAGTTTGGCAGCACAAACCAAGGAAACCAGATAGGTCACCATGGTTAGCTGACTTATCGACTGAAAATGAACCTTCTTTAAGTCCAACGTTAATGCCTGCAGATAGACAAACTAACTGTCTAAAAAAAGTTTTCTCATAACAAGTGACTTTTCAATTATGTGACAAATGGTGACTATCTTAATTACGAAATTTAGTTATAACTGGCAGTGTTCAAAAGGTTGAAACACGGTCAACTTTTTTGGCTGGAATTTTCTCTTACATTCCTAAATCTACCAGATGTGCCTTGGGGCCAACCTTGGACACTAGATGCCTGGTATGTGAAGCCTTCCTTAGGAGCAAAAACTATGTTCAGTGTTTTTTCACAGACCAAAGTAACCAACGAGGTTATAATTGAAGTATTCACTGCTTTTTTAAGGACACACTTCTCTTCTCTGAAAGTCTTATTTATACTCCAATTCTCTAGTAAGTTCATTGTCATTAAAGGACACAAACTGCCACTTCAAAGTATGAATCCTTATTATGAATCTATTGAATCTGTTATCCAAAAATAATTAATGATAGAGCACAATGATAACTGAGTAATCAAGGGTGCATTTCATAATTACATCTTATAGATTCTTTGGCCTTTTCATTATTGGGTGTGTCCCAAACAACTTAACAGTACATCTTGTAATGACTCGTGTACATGTTACATGGACTCCTATTTGTGCTCTTAAAGATTCATACAACTAAAGTATGGCCTGGAATGTGAAATTATAAGTAATTTCTCAAGAATTTAATGTATTTTTCACATCCAAAACTGTTCATGCTATGTAAATGGAATTTTTTTTCCATTTTTTAATTGTTTTTCAAGTACAGTTGTCTCCATTTTCCTACCACCACTTTCCCCTGCCCCACCCACTCCCACCTCCCACCTCAATCCTTCCCCCTTTTGGCTCTGTCCATGGGTCCTTTATATATGTTCCTTAAAGACTTGTTTTCTTCCAAGAAAACTATACCTGACCCAAAGTAATCCTAGATTTTAAAACTGTTAGGAAGAAACTGCTCTACAGAAACCTAATGTTTTGTGTTATCATTGTATAATATATATGGTGCACTCAAGCTACAGTTTTGTTATCACGATACCTGACATATACAATGTTCACAAAATCCCCTTGAACATGGTATTTCAGAACTATTTTTTTAGAAGATTTTACTTATTTATTTTTAGGCAGAAGGGGAGGGAGGAAGAAAGAGAGGGAGACACATATCAATGTGTGGTTGCCTCTCGCACGCCCCCTACCGAGGACCTGGCCTGCAACCCAGGCACGTGCCCTGACTTTGGTTCGCAAGCCAGTACTCAATCCACTGAGCCACGCCAGTCAGGGTTATTTCAGAATTATTTTTTAACAAAAAAAATTATTCAAAAATTATTCTATATTCACAAAATACTTCACTGTTCATTTAAAGCATACTTTCTGAAATGTGAAATTTTATACTTAAACACAGTGAGATTAAAATGTTTACACTAATGAAAGGAAGTTATTTCCCAGAAGAAGGAATCAAAGGTCTTATATAAAAAACTCTCCCAGCCCCAACCTCAACTTCTGCCATTCCCCTTCACGTTGAGAGCAAGGCCTCCATCATCTACGATTTATAAAAACTAAGGGGACAGAAAGGCAAAAAAGGATACTACATATCGGGTATTATCTTGGTACTTCCTGTGGCTTCCAGCTGTAAGGTGCTTTATTCCTGGGGATATTATGAAATGACTAACCCACATATAAAAGAATATAATAAGGAGCATAACACTTTTGAAGGCGGGCAGCCAGACTCTGAATTAGTTATATTGTGATGTTGATTTCATATAAATACTTGAAACCCAAAAGGCAGAATGTGTGTGTGTTGGTCAGGGGAAAGAAGAGGGCAGACGCTTCACAGTGCCATAAACTTCATCTTGTTTTAGGGTTTACAGAAAACTTTCTTAAATATGGCAAAGTGAAACATTAATTACCAAAAAATCAATGTGTCCCCACCTGGGAATAAAATAAAGCATCTAAAAGAAAAAAAAATATGTATCTTCATGTAGGGCCCTGAGAAAATTCCAATTATGCATTTTTTAAAAAGAAATCCAGATGTGCCTGCGTAAGAACAAGAATTTATTCTGTTGATGGATTCTCTTTGTTGTTTACATAAGACTGGTTACCAGTCAGAATGAACCAAAAGAGATCTTGTTCTCTAATGTGTAAAACAATTAAAACATTTCTATAGAATATTCTTACATTGATGTAATAAAACTACTTCAAAACATATGCTACATATTTTTGTTTGAAAATGACAGCATGTATTTCACAGCTTATGCTTATGGTTCAGCAGACTCTCACGCTTTAATTATGTATTCCATGTCCTATGAAAAGATCAATATATAAATAAAGACTTGATTTTCTAAATATAATTATAAAAACTGAACTATTGAGTTATCTAACATCTACCTAAGTTTAACTAAAGTAGATTACTTGTACCTTCTTCAACTATAGTATTACTAATAATTATATTTGTATAAGTAAAAAGCTTTCCGTGATTAACTTCCTGGTTTTCTACATACTAGTCTGTTTTCACTGCCAAGGTTTTTAATATCTCTCATAATACATATAATGGATAAAAATAAGTCAAACTTAAATGATTATTGAGTTCTATTGATCAACTTAGCTTACAGGAATTATCAATATAATCACACAAGCCTTTAAGCTTTTTCAAAAGGAGTGATAGCTGTCCTGCAGCACTAATAAAAAAAAAAAAAAGGAAACTATATAAGCTCCATTTTAAAAGAAATAATTTATGTTTGGTTTTATAAATTAATGCTATTTACTTCTATCAAATAAAAAAATTTACTTGGGAATACTCCATAAAATCCATGACAAAATTCAGTACAATTAAAGCATACATAAACATTTTTAATCTATGGATCTTGTTCAAATTAAATAAAAATGATATATATATATACTTGGCAAGGTACAATTTATATTAATGTATTTGAGATGGAATAGTGGATTACTTAAAATTCATCATCCTAAAGATATGAGTAGAAATTGGAATTAATACAAAATAGAATAGTAACAAATAGTAAGATCTTGTTTTAAGCAAAGAATAAAACCCCAAAAATAAGCATTATAAAAGACATTTAAAAATCAAGAATTAGTCAATTCTCACTTATGTTAAATAAGTCATAGCAATGAAATAGATAATCCGAGATTTATTCAAGATTTCTTATTTCCACAGAACCCAAGTACAGCTAAAATTCTAAAAGATTAATGTATGTTTTTTTAAAAATTATGAAAAGAGTGCCATGTAGGCAGTTTTGTTCTTCTGTTATATTCCTGCCATTTCTTTTTTCTGGCCTAGGAGGAGGAGGGTTAATATTTGCTGAGCACCTAATGTGTACTGGGCCTTCTTCCTCACATGTTATTTCATTTACTCTTTATAACCTGCCCTACCGGTTTGTGTTACTCCTATTTATCTGATGAGGAACTTGAAAATTGTAAAATTAGATAAGTTAACCTGAAGTCATGCAACTATTTATAAGATCTTCTGGTCCCCAACCCATGCTCCATTTCTATAAGGCAGGATTAAACATCGGGGCCCTGTCTCCCAGAATGATGCTGCATCTAAGCCAGCCAATTTATTATATCTTTTTATATTTACCTCTTCCCACAAAAGGTAGTTATGGAGCTATGCAAAAAGTCCATTCATAAGTTATTCAGACTCAATCTTCTACCATCTATTACTATATATTACTACATACCACTCAATTATTAAAGTAATAGTTCACATTTAATGAATGTTTACCCCTTGTCAAGCACTGTTCGAAGTGGCTTACACAAATACCTCATTTAATCTATTAAGCAGTTGAAGAAAAACAATGAGAAAGTCAATGAGAAAAGTGCAAAAAGATCACATGTACTTTTGATTTAAACAACACTCTGGAACTATACACATGATCAAGGAAATAACATCTATTTTGCATACTTATGTGATGGAAATATGACAAATGTATAACACGGATCTTTACAATAAATTCATTTCATTGAAAGCATAAAATTATAACTAACTATGTGATGTCAGACATAAAAAAAGGCTAGACTTTATCAAATATAATTTTATAAATAAAGTTAACAGAAAAATTTACCTTGGAGAAGAGATTTGATCTAAGAAGAAAAAGCAAATGTCTGAAATAAAATATCTAGACTCCTATTTTTACATTCTTATAGAACTAACATTCATGCATTATGTCAGTTGTTAGATTGGATAAATGACCATTCACTTAGTTAATGTACAGAGATTCTGTATAACATAAAAAAGTTAAAATAGCTCCTTCTTTAATAAAATGTTTGGAAAAATTAAGCCACATAATCATTTTGTTTAAAAATTTCAGGTAGTTTTTAATAATAATTTTAAAAAGCAAAGTATATAGATTTGTACTATAGAGACAAATAGCCAACAAAGAACAAAATATATAAAAGACAATCAAAACATAAAACAATGGAGCCTAAGTCCTTTCTATATAGGACAACACCACCAGGTACATTCAAAGTAGTGGTATGGACAAGCAGTGTCTATGACACATCAATATTCTGGCTGTAGAAAACAAACAGAATACATAAAAATCACTTTAAAAAATGTAAACCAAAATAGAAGACAAATTATTGAGAAGACCATCCCAATACATTTTCAAAAGTTTTTCTTCTTTCCTTCTCTCCTTCCTATCTAACTAAATCCTTCACCTTGGACCTCTCAAACTCTTGCATTTTCCTGATGCTCCATCATTCTTTATTCCAAAATATCCCATGAGTTGAAATGCATTTTTTCTACAATAAACATCTCTCTTTTTTAACACCAAGAAATTCTGAGTTATTAGAGAATCCAATATGTGGAATTAATCTCTGGGACATATCAATGGGGTTCTGACTTAAGGTAAATGGAGAGTTAGTTACCTTCTTGTCTAAGATGTATTACATTTTAAAAGGGTCATTTTCTGGAAGTTCAAACTAATGTTCCTAATTTGTATAGCTGACATCTGCAAATACGGCAGACAAGGAGATTTTATACAACTCCTCTTAATTTCTGTTTTAGTTCTGTTTTGAGTCGCAGGAGAACAACCTGGCCCTAACTCTCCTAACCAGCCTCCTTCTTTCGCAGTATGTGTGGAGATCAGCACTCTATGTTGGTAGAATCTTACATCTGAAGTGTTTCAAAGTCTACGGCAATTCAGACTGCACAGCTGTCTACTCAAGGGCCCCATTAAACTAACTAAAAATTCCTACGTTTTTCCTAGGCATGATTTATTATAAGCAAATGGCTTGTGCTGGCTTTTTTAGTAATGTAATTTTAAATGAAAATAAATTATATAAGATACATCTTGTTTAGATTTTTAAAACTCTATTAAAGTTAACTTTTAGATGGTTGTGAATATAAGAACTGGAATGATTAAATGAAATCCTAGTTGGTTAAAGAACAATGAAAAATGGGGGAACTGATCCCAAAAGCTCTACTATTCTGAGGAGTGCTTCACTTGAGGGACAAACACTAGGAGACTACAGTCATTACTGCAAAATAGGAAACACCAGTCAGAAGCCGTCAAGTAATTGTGAGAGAAAATTAGAATGCATTTGCAATCTTAAGTGCATTTAATGCCTCACAATTTCATCACCTACCCTACATTTAAAACTGGGACACAATCCAGAAATGGAATGGAATCAGATATTTGCAAAAATATGTTTGCATTACACTATCCAACACTTGTACTGGCAACATTACTGTAGACATTTCAACATATGTTGATTTTAAAAAATAAGTTTTGGCTTTAGGCTTCTAATTTATCACATTTTAATTAAGGAGATATTACCAGCTAAATTATCAAAATATTTAATTCTGAAAATGGTAATTCTTAAGTTGCCTCTCTGTTATGAAAACTACAGGGCAATAAAGTACCCCTCTTACCATTTATCATTTTCAATAACCTAATAAAAATATCCAACTCAATATATTTTTAAGAGAATAAAGGTAATCCCTATGAGAGGCTTTCTACATTTTTCATTTGAACCACAAAGAGGAGATTGGAAGCAAAATGCAAAAATTCCTCAAATCTGTTACTTCAAGTTATCTTAATGGCCACCTTCCTTCATTAGAAAGCAATTGCTTATTACCATCTTTTACAAAAACTGCTCTGCAAAAGGACAATATATTTTATCTGTATTTTTTCAGAATATCATTAAAAACAACTAGCTTTTGATTTGATTGGTTTTTCAGTTAAGCATCACGGTCCTACTTAGTGACAGAAATTTTATCATCAAGTAGCTGTTCTCTCTGTATAAAGCCCTGAAACTCACCTAAAACATAAATACTAGGTCCTAAAAAACCCAGTTTTCACTCTACATTGCACTGAATTCTTGAATCACCTTTTTGTCTGCAGCCTTCCATGACAAGCCTACCAGTTTCCTTTGCTTTTTGTTTTTTCTGCCAACAGACTTAACATGTTCTATTTTCTGGCCTCTTTATTCCCTCTGTGCTATTAGAGGAATATGCCATTTGACATAACCTCATAGCTCTTAATATAAAGGAAAGACAGGAAAGGAGGTAACGAATAAATTCTGAGCCCACTATGCAGTACATTTTGAGCCAAATATTTATTCAACAATAGTTTTTGGAAAACACTACAACCCTAGTTTTACAAAAGATGAAACTGAGACTCAATGTGGTTAAATAACTACCCCAAGATCACATAGCCAATAGAATTTGAAGTTAAATTCATGTTCTTCCCTCTATATATACTTTGTTGCTTCTGAATATTCATTGATATTTACATGTGAGAATCAAAGTTTTGCATTCAGGATGCAGAAATATACTCATAAGAATGAAATGAAATATCCAAATAAAATAAAATACCCAGCCCTGTCCAGTGTGGTTCCATTGATCGGAGCGTCATCCCCTGAAAGGTTGTAGCTTTAATTCCTGGTCAGGGCACATACCTAAGTTGCGGGTTCAATCCCTGGTCCAGGCACATAGGAGGCAACCAAGTGATGCTTCTCTCTCGCATCAATGGCACTCTCTCTCCCTTCCTCTCTCCCTTCCTCTCTCCCTCTCTTCCTTCCTCTCTGCCTAAAAGCAATGAAAAAAAATGTCCTTGGGTGAGATAAAAATGATCCTATTTACTGTCTTTTCTGTAGAGGAAAGGAATTTTACCTGCTAGAATTAGATTCATCTGGATTTGACAAACCCAAAATAATAATGGCTTATATAAGACAGAAGTATAATTCTCTTTCACAGAAAACAGATCAAGGTGGCTAATCCAGACCTAGAATGGCAATCCCACAGTCATCAAGGACCCAGACTCCTTATAGCTGGCTACTTCATATTCTCTGGAGTGTGATTCTTATCTTTGTCACCCAAAATAGCTAACAAAGCTCCAGGTATCACATCTGTGTTCCAGGAAGCAAGACAAAGGAATTAGAAAAAGAGGCATGCTATTCCTCCTTTTTAGGATTATTTCTCTAAGTAACACTCTCTACTACAATTCTTCCTACTACATAGAACATAGTTATATGCACTGAACTGGCATAAAGGAGACTAGGAGACTGGGAAATGTAGGTTTTCTGGCTGGGCAGCAAGGTGCTCAGCTAAATCCAGAATCTTCTTATTTCTGAAACAGAAGGTGAGAGGCTATCTGGAAGCAACTAGATGAACCTGCCATTGATATCTGCATACAGTCTCCAATTTATCCTTAATATTATCCAGTAAATCAGAGATAACTGAGATGTACAGATGCCATATTATTTCCTAGGTAGGATATATTATCCCTTTGGATTCATCTCATTATAGACAATAAATGAATATATGTGGTTTTACTTTCTTGGAAAACTTTTATTTTTATTTTTACCATTTTGAAAATTTTCCTTTTATTTTCACCATTTACATTATAATGAATCACTGGGTCTATCAGACAAAAATCAAGCGGGATTTGTTTTATAAATGGTCATCTTTTTCCAGGGTTAAAATACAATGCATTGTGTTAAATGATAAATTCTACCAATGGGGGTACCACTGAATTTAAACCATCAATTACCTTCTAAAAATCTTCTCACATCCAGAGAACAGAAACAAAATAGAGAACAGACAGCAAAGGTCATAAACCAGGTAGAGAACACAGGAGAAAATGCAAATGTTGGTAAGAAATCAAAACTGAAAGGTGCTTCAATAATTAATCCAGGCCCATGCATTTATGTAGATTATAACTATTCTGAAATATGTTATAGCTGCATTATTACTTGAAAACACTATCAGGAGATGCATACATCTGTAACTTAAACAAAAGTGAGCTTTTTTGGTCCCTGCCGTCACCTACAAGCCAGTCTCTTCTCCTACAAGATGAACTTTAATAATTAGGCATTTGAGAAAAACACAAACATAACTTTAAAAGGACTAACCAAATAAAGTTATTTTTACAAAAGTTTTTTTGGGAAGATAGAGGGAGTCATTTCACATTCAACAAAGTAAGTGTGCTTGGAATTCTCTTTAAATATCTTTCCCTTAAAGTTCCACTCCGCATGGCATTTACCCTCCCTTCCTCTCTCCTCTCCCTCATAAACCTTCCCAACTTCCCACAATCACTTTCTAGACTCCATCTGACTGCAGTCAGCTAGACACAGTCATCCAGACCTCAGCAAAATGAAACCAGGTCATGAGTTCTCTCTTGAACAGTCTTGGGGCTCCCCTTCAACACTCCCAGCACCACCACACACACACACACACACATACGGCACTTCAATTTCTCCCATGGTAAAGTGATGTAATTTCTACTAACTGGATCCATAGTCAAGACAGTAAAATTTTTCCCTGAATTTCATGTATTTGTGAAAATTTATCAGACAAATGATAAATTTTTTAGGTTTACCTACCCCTAAGCCTAAATGCTAGACTAAACATTCCCTGTCTCTTCAAACTCTCTTTATATGGTTCTATTTTATGTGTTTTAGCATATTTTTGTCACTTTTTAACAGGAGGTTCAAATTAAACACAGAAATAATGGCATAGCTAAATACATATGATATGAGTATTACTTGTCATATATAATAATATTTGGATACTGACAATATTTTTTGTCTACTTTTTCAAAATCAGAGAACACTATTTAATAAACTGGAGTTGTGTCAAGTTAGGTCCACTAGATGGTTAACTTGATAACAGTCTCGGCAACCAAACACTGCCTTTTGGGAGGTACATTGGTAGTTGAACAATGGACCCTGGGCTGAAATCTTTGTTACTACTTACAAACTGTGTGACCTTAGAAGTTATTCCCTCTGTGACTCAGTTTCTTCACCTGGAAAATGGGAATAATAACAATACCTACCTCTTAAAGTTGTTCTGAATATTAAATATATTACTATATGGAAAACAGGCTGTAACAGTACTCGATACATATAGCCACTTAACAAGTGTTGTCTATTATTATTTCTCACTTTCTAAAAAAGACTGGTTAATGGAGTAAATAACATATCAAAGCAATTTGGGAATATAAATTGCCCACTAACAATAACAGCATACATGCATGCTCTAGAATAAACACTGGGTTTGTATTTTTAAGAAATGAATTCGGGAATATTTAAACCATTGAATGGCATGAAAGAAGTTCAACTACTGAAATACCAATACTTGTTTATAAAAGACTGGGCTCGGAAAACCCCAACAACCAATTAAATTATTCCCTTTGAGTAAGGTTATAGCATGCTTCATAAGAGGAACTTAAATATTAAATCTTTTTTAAAAGTAGAAATTATATTCCCATGACAGAAAACACCAAAATATTTATTCTTCCTTTAATAATGAAATATTTTTGAAAGAGGTCATGGAAGTGGTAAGTAAATAGGCTCCAATTAAAAATGTACTTAAGAGTTACGACAAACTGATAAAAGGTAGGCATCATACTTACCTAACCAATCTTAAAATAAACCATTAATCTAGGAACATTATTAAAATTAGACTTATTAAAATGATATTTTTGGATTGTGTATGTACACAACACTGCAATAATTGCTGTTTGTATATCCAGTACACAGTACTGAGATAAAGATATGCAACTGACAGATCCCAAGAACAGAAATATGACAGACGTCTTCTATCAACAGAGTAATTAAAGTATTCACTTACAGCTAAAGATGAAAAAGGTTAAGATTTAATAGGCTTCTAAGTATCAACAACTTTTAGTTTTCAATGTGAACATAAAATCCACCACCAATTCAAAAGCATCCTGATAGTCCAAAGTTCTGTCCAGTGACTTGCACATAACTCTGCTCAAAAGGACCTGGAATCTAAGAAATGCAAAGTAATAATTAGTGTAGAGATTCTCACTTTTTCCAAATCCTTTCTATTCCAAAAATGTTCTACACAGGCTTCCACAGCTCTCACAGTAGACTAAATCCATTTCTGCTGGACAAGCAACCTCTCAAGTAAAAAGTTAAAAAAAAAAAATCTTTAAATTGGCAGCAAATGAGAACATAATGAAAAAAATATATTTGAAAAGCAGGCTCACACAGAGAGAATTTCCCATGAGCTACTGAGCTTTCTGAAAGCAGAGAATTTTCTCTCAGTTATATCAGACTGAAAAAAGCTCCCTGGGTTACAAAAAGGAAGAAAAGAAGAAAAAGTTACCTTACCTTCCTTCAATATGTGGCCCCCCCAAAAGAATGAGGAACAAATAAATTATCACTTTTAAAAGCTGGTGACAATGCTATTTTAAAAGTGACTAAGGTTACAGTCTATTGATTTTTAGCTGTTTGGCACATCTCCAAGAAAAGCCTACAAATTAGTGGAGGTGCTCCATTTAAGGTTCACTCACACCCAGAAGCATCTGTTTAGCGTTCCTTAATTTCAACAAATTTCTAGACCAGCTACAAGTTGTATGAACTAACTAGTCTTACTAAAGAGTACAGAAAAATCAATCTAAGAACAAGAACAGTTAACAGTATCCTATCTCATAGAAACTGCTCAGAATTTACATACACATTTGTAGATTTTTAAAAATCCAGAAGCTATCCCATATTGTGGCTAAAAGAGTATACATTTGAAATTAGTATTAGCATTAGGAAAGCATTCCCTAAAAACTACCCCAAAACAGCTACCCTGAAATGTAATCAATTAAAACTAAATTGTTTACTTACATATTATATTGATATTAGAACAATTTAGGTGCTGAAGGAAGATATTTTAGAAACACATCAGCACAGCTACAGGACACATTCAATGGCATATTAAATAATATTTCAATGTGTTTCCTACAGTGGAGAGTGCTCAGGTGACTGACTGGTCATGGTTCTTAGAAAGAAAGAAGGTTGCAGAGAAAAAGACAATGCTTCAGGCTACAGGAGCATGACACAATCTCAGCTATTCCTTCATTCTAATCTTGACTTTAACAAACAATATTCCAATTTGTAATTAAGCTGTCATTACCTGGACACAATGACTAATCCAAGAATGGGCATCTGCTGCAAACAAATCTTTTGAGAGAGATCATATGGACTTGGATGGCTCCTGTGTCAAGCTTAGTCAAAAAGCCTCTAAGGAAAAGACCAGGTGAGTTGGGATTTTCTGGTGGTTTCCTTTGCTACAACATGGAAAAAGCCTGCATGACTGCAAAGCCAACTAAGAAGGAAACATCACAGAGGGGTAAAAAGGAGAACCCTGATGTGTGTGTTTAAAGCCAAATCTATCCCTTGGGCTTCCAGTTACAAGACAGCCTATTTTCGATGATTTATATTATCTGCTAGCAAGAGTCTTACACAGTATACATGATCTGTGCTTTAAAGGCCACCAATAATCTCTGTGATCCAAAACTTTCATTCCATTTTCTCACCTACATGTTATAGATGATAATGCTCATAAACAAACTCCAGGACGGCTGATCTACAGAGATAAACATGTCTGTACATGGGGTTTTTTTAATGCATTTTTAATTCTTAAAAAAAAATAGAAACACAAATCCTTTGGTACGATTGGCTTACAGAAATATTTTTAAAAAGCAGAGTTCATAAACCACATACCTTTATTTAGAAAAACAAACACGAGCATTTCAGAGTAAATGAGTATTGGGTGCATGCAATATTACATCACTGGGGACAGGAAAAGCAATCCCTACCCTAGAGGCTTAAAAATATCAACAGAGACCAAATAGTCCATGAGCGGCAGTGAATGTCACTCTATCTTGAATGCTGAGAGTACAAATTTTAAAAATTTTCTTTCTCTAAATTTTCTTTCTAAAAAAGCTAACTATAAAAAACCAAGAAACGGGATTCACTTGTTGTTGTCATCTGGCATGAAATAAGGGAACCCTTCCAAGCATATCAAGTATCATGAACAAGCCCCCAAGAAGGGAGAAAAAAATGAAAACAAAGGCAAGCAGTTAGTGCCAAGGCCACACAAAGCTTCAAAAGTGAAAGCAAAAAAAAAAAAAATGAATTTTAAGTAGGATACAAGAGAAAATTGAAGAGTCAAATAGCACGGTAAAGTGTTTTTAGCAGTAATAATCCGTGAGGGAAGGGGAAAACCTGGCCAACCAGAAAGGCGGTTGTTGCAACAGACGATGTCTTAACTGCAAAGGCCATTTATAGTCATTTCCTCGGCAGAAGGTCGGCCCTTTCCCTGATTAAGGATAAGAAATCCTCGTTTCATTTGTCCTTTAATACTTCTGACTCAGACTGTTATCAAATGAGCTGTTTTGAACACATTTTAACTCTCAGGTTAAATGTTAAATAAATAATAGTCACTCTTTTCACACAGCAATTTTTTCAGTGCCAACAAAAACATGCCTAATCTTGCCCATAAAAAATAGATACCATATTCTATTCCAAAATGCAAGCAATCACTAGTTGAGTATCAGCTGATCTCACAACTTTGAAGAGAGATAGGTAAAAACAGACATAAAAAAATCTATTGTAGACAAATATTCAATGTTGCTATATTATTTTTGTCCCACTTGACATATATATGTACATATATGCATAAAATGCATTTAGTTAATAAGAAAAGTATCAAAATAAGTGAAACTAGAATGTGCATTTCTCATCAAAATCTTCACGTTTCAACCACAACTTTGTGATCTGTGGCATAAAGGCACTGGACTAGAATGTAACCTTTCAGTCCCCCGAAGTATCCATATTTGATGGTTCTAACACCCCGATGACTCCAGGCTACCATGCTTGCTTCGTAATCTGTCTGCCACATTTCCTCCATGTCTACGGCCATTCCTCAAATAAAGCCCAACTATAAAATGCTTCTAATCTAATTAATGGCTTTAAAAATACTCAAATGTGCTACTACAGGGCTTTGGGGAAAGCAATTATTTAAAAAACTAAAAGTTGAATTTTTTCAGTGGCTCTTAATCAAGGGATATAAAATACTTCAACGAACTAAGGTTAATTGTGTCCATGAGATAAGTGTTACTTGTACACCCTCCCCACTCCCCTTTAGTTAAGGGTGGATTGATTAACCCAATAAAACAAGAAATACATGCAGTTGGAATACATTGCGTGAACCTCTAGAGTCCTGCCTCTAATCAGGGAGCCCAATTTCCCTGGACAAAAGCGCTATTTTAACCTAAAGACTCTCTCAAAGATTAGATTAAGAGTCTATGCTCTCATATACAAACCACCTTTTCCTTTTGAGATATGCAATAATTAATAGTAATAATTCTATCATCAAAAACTTACACAGTACTCTTCTTAGTGCCTTACACAGACAGTAAGTCATCTAATCACTGCAGCAACTCTACAGGTAGGTGCTATTAGGCTACTCTGTTTTACAGTTAGAAAACAAACAAGCAGACAACTGAGGTACATAATTATCTTGTCCCTGGTCACACAGCAGATAAGCAGCAGGGCTAGCTAGGGTGCCATGCAGATAGTTTGACTCTGAGAGCCCATGCTCTAAACCACTCCACCACATGCAACTGGGTAAGAAGCAAGAAAACACTACTTTGTTCATGTGGCTGCATTTACTAAGCACTTAGTAACTGCAGCTGAATGAACAAAATATAGGCCTAGAACTAGAGTCACTGACTCAAAGAAAAGCAAATATCTATGTACACACATGAAAAAATTTAAGAACAAAATTAAAACACTTAAAATCCTATCTAGTATAATCTTATCAACTTAATGACGTGGTCCAGTTTCTATCCATTTGGTATTCCATATCTCCCTGTCTCCCTCTGTGTAATTCACCTGAAGGGAGGAATAGAACAAAGAATAGGCAATAAATATTGGCAGCATTTTCTTCCCTAATGCCAAAGAAAGATAAGAACAGTGAAGAAGTTCAGTCCTCCATAAAAGGAAATTATTTTCTACAGAGTTCTCAATGAATTACCATCACCAAAAAGATTAAGTCTAAGTCCAGAATTTCTTTCATCTTCAATTCTCATTTACATTGATAGCATCATTTTCAATATACAATTTATAAGATAAGCAGCTGAAACAGAATGGAAAAATATTCCAGTCCTATTAAGCTACTACACTTTAAAGCCTGGCCAAACTTTTTAAAAAATCACCCCGGAGACTTAAGAAAATAAATAAATAAACCTCCTAGGGCCTCACCTAGAGAGTCTAATTTAATTGGTCTGAGCACTGGTAGCTTTAAAAGTTTTTCAGGTGATTGGAATTTGTAGCCATGCTTGAGAGGCACTAAGTGCTTATCCAGAGCTTCACAAACTTTCATATGCATATAGATCACCTGAAGAGCTTATTTTAAATGCAGGGTGACTCAAAAGGTCTAGAGGATGGCGCCCAAGATTCTGTATTTCTACCATGCTTCCAGGCAGGGGCAATGCCGTTGGTCTATGGACCACATTTTTGAGTAGCAACCATCAATACACCTTCATCAATGTACTATTATAATTAGTATTAAAGGTGAGGAGGGAAAAAGATAGTACTATTTAAGACGATGTACAATGTAAAATACTTCACTTTTAAGTAAAGAGGCACTTATTTTTAAAAAGTAACTTGAACCCACAAGAAAGGATTAGAGAGCACAGGGTTACTGAGAACTACATGAACTAGGAGGCATGAAGCCTGAGGGGCTATTCCTAGCTTAGAGTCAGCACTCAAAGAGTATTAGGTATTTCACTGCTAATTTATTAATAAATGAAGAGCAAACTGAATGCATATATAAGCTTTTCTTATAAAAAATATGGTTTCTATTTGTTCACAGTATTCATATTACGTCATTCTCTTCTAAGGTGATATGGCATAGACATAAAACATTTGCCCCAAAGTTAAAATTTGCACATTTGAAAACATGATGTCTGGGATCTGCTTCAAAATGCTTCAGCAAGCAAAAGAAAAGAAAAGAAAAAAGAGAGAAGAGCAGAGGAGAGAGGAGAGGAGAGAGGAGAGGGGAGAGGAGGGGAGGGGAGGGGAGGGGACAAAGCAAACAATGAAATCTGGGTATCTTGATCGTTAA
Source organism: Mormoops blainvillei (assembly GCA_004026545.1). NCBI lineage: Eukaryota > Metazoa > Chordata > Mammalia > Chiroptera > Mormoopidae > Mormoops > Mormoops blainvillei. The sequence continues at coordinate 30,288 of PVJD01000929.1, read as the reverse complement.
GCTGTGGGACAGGTACATGGGGATTAATTGTCCTCCTCTCTCAAATTCTACATATGTTTAAAATTTTTCAAAATAATTTTTAAATGAGATTCCTTTTCAGGAATCTCAGCTTCATTGTTGATTAGCTCTCTGTTCAGAAACAAATTATTTAACCTCTCTGATGCACAAAATACTCTTCAGTAAAACAGGTTTCCATATTAACCATCTCAAATGAATTACCATAGAGATTTTTTTTAAATGCACTTTTAAAAATTAATGAAACCAAGCAGTCACATCACAATGATAAATTTAATATTTAATCCCAATGGGTCCAATTTAAAGAGAGCAAAAAAAATGGTAAAGTTTTTCTAAAATAGAAACAGGTAGGTCTGTGAGGAATAGCCATCATCCTGCTATTTCAGTCCTTTCTCTTATCTCTTTCTTAATATTCTAGACCAGATTCCATCAGAAAGAGGAACAAGTAGCAGATGATGAATTATCCAGAATGCCATGTTCTGAGCTAAATGCATTTTTTAAAAAGTGTCTTGCATGACAACAGAAATTAACTAGGGGTGGCCTATTGACAAACACCACTTCTAGCTCCTACACTATTACCCTGACTACATAATGGCTTTCCTCCTACTCATTCCCTTCATTTATGAAAATCTCTAAATAGTAGCTGGGGATAGCAGTTCAGGAGAAAAGTAATGTCTTGAATACACGCCAAATAATCAAAAGCAAAATATCATTTCTGGTGCCATCTCTTTAAAGGAGATGGAAGTTCAGGACCACATGGCACCTTTATTATCTGTAACATAATTACAACATAATTGCATAATCATTCAATATATACCTTATTGGAGACGATTCCATCCTTCCAGAAATAAATTAAACCATTCGCAAAAGCTCACAGTTGTAAACCTTGCACAGAATGAAAATGCACAATTCCACAACAGCATAAGAGGGAAGGGGAAAAATTATTTAAAATAGTGGATGTACAGAAGACCACTTAATGCACCATTTTCGTTTTTTTAAGAACTTGTAGAAGCAATGGCATACCAAATCTCACTATGTTCATTCCAACTGAATTTTAATCAAATGTTGTGACTGAATGGGACCCCAGGGGCATGCCTCTCTTCCACAAGAAAAAATCCTAAAGCCTGGAATGTACTACAAATATGCAAGCCTCCCCCATTAGTTCAAGAAAGAGCAAAAACAGAGGAGTTCAGACATTGCATTTACTAAGGGAATTCTCAAAAGAAGCACTCTCTATGCTAATCTTCTACTTTACAATTTCACCTTTAGGATAAGTTAAAGCCACATTTTAAACAGCTGTATCCAAGCATGTTTCTTATGTATTTCTCACATTGTTCATACATGGAATGAATGATATGATTAGTCACTGACTATTTTACTTAGATATTCCTACTTTAATACAAACTCACCTGACATTTTTTCCTATACTAGTAACATTTAAATTATCTGTGTGTGCAATAATAAACACTAGGCATAATTATATCTCGGTATCAATTTCCTTAAAAGGTAAAGCTTATTTCACACCAGGTCTGGCTCAAGAATTAAAATAAACACACACAGCAGGAAAGTTGTAATGTATATTTTGTTTTTGCAGGCCATGGAATAACGTACATTTCAATACACATAAGTTAACAAAATAAGAACTGTCAATAAAACACCCTAGTTGCACTCCTATTTAAGAATTAAAAGTTACTCAATTTTTTTCTTCTATGTGTTAAGGAACACCTTTAAACAACCATTCCAAAAAAAGTATATTTTAAGTACAAGGTTTACAAAAATGTCATAGGGAAAAAAAAGTAAAGGAAAATCTGAACTGAAGCTGATTCCAGCAGGGAAGAAACTTCCCCACATACAGAGGTACTGGCCATGAAGCAAGAGAAAGTCAGAAGCCCCAGTCTGAAATTGGAGCTCTCTGAACTTACAGACTCAGGGAATCGAGGCAAGGTGCTAATCTTCCATTCCACCTGAGCTTCTGACCTGTAAGTACTTTACAGCCACCGTCTTCTCAGTCAGTCAAACCAGAAATCAATTGGATCAAAAATGTGTTTAGCAATCATGTGAATAAAGAAATAAGTTTCTCTAATCACCTGCCACAGACAGCATTAAATTCTGATTCAGAATCATCACTCCCTTCCTTTAAATAATTACAACATCTAGTTGAAAGTACAACTAGGCTAGTCCTAAACTGTCATCACAGTACAGAATAGCTATGAGTGGTAAATGAAAAATTCTTGTCTTAAAACAATTCACATTTGCATGTTACAATAAAACCACATAACACCCTCCTCAAAATGTTTCATGTGACGTCTCCTTGAAGTGGCTTTCATTTTAGCTATGTGTGGCTTCCTTTATTTGCTTTAGTGACAAAAATATAAAAATGAATATAAAGAAGCAAAATCTCTAAAACAAAGGCCAACAGTATATACAATAGCTAGCACTAGTTTTGTTTTGTTTTCAGTTTTAACCTAGAGGCAAAACTCAAGGTCCAATAAAAATATCTTTTTTATGTAACTCATAAAGCACTTTTTTTAAATCAGTCTGTCTTATAACACCACGATAAGGTCAGTAATGCCAAGTAAAGCCTCGTCACAGTCTAGTCTGATTATCTGAATGCCTCAGTTACATATTTCTAAAAGGAAGCAGGAACACCTGCTCCACAAAAGTGCTAGCTTTTCCTCCCACAGAAAAGGCCAATTATGTTCTCACTAAAATAATTTCCAGCACCACCAACATTTGGTATAAAAACAAATCCCTAATTAAGTCTATTTTCTATCAGTTAATACATACTGCCTAATGAATTTGGCCTTGTATGCACTTCAACTTAATGTTATGGTGGTAAAAGTCCAGGATCTGGAGTCAAGATTGTTGAAGTCCAAATACCTGCTCCACCACTTGCTTGCTAGGTGACCTTGAAAAGGTACTGAATCTCCCCTAGCCACAGAGTTATTGGAAGGATAAAATTAGCTAGTGCATGTGCAGGGCATACATATTAATGTTACTAAAAATTTTAGAACAGAAAGCTCAAAAAATATATAAAGGCACTTTATTAATTATTTTTACTTAAGCAAGGTCTGATAGAGAAGCAAAGTAGCCCACAAGTTAACAGGGTATTCCCTTCAAATACAATTGTGAGAAATAACATAGTCCCAAACATATGACAGTAATAAACACACCAACTCTCTAATCATTCTTCCTAAAAAAATTATTTTTCCACTCCCTAAAATGACAAACTTTAAAATAATCTCAGGGTAGGCAAAACCATTAGACATTTTTTAATTTCTCATTCCAAAGTACAGCTATAGAAAAATACATTAATAATGTAAGGAAAAGATCAAGGACAATTATGAAACACCTCCTCTTTTTTCTATAGATGCTACAAGCTTCTTATTAACACAGGTAGGATTATTTTCCCATGTTACACACCCAGAACCTAAACTAAAGATTTATGAACTCCCTCATCCAGATTGACTGGCTCCAAAATTCATCTGGTTTCCAGGCTTAGGTGAAGGCCTAGGCAGATCTAGTAAGGACATAAATTGAGGCAATAACTAAAAGGAAGCGAGAAAAAATCCAGATGTTTAAATAAAAGAGCTAAATAGGCCTAGAAGCAGAGAATAAGGTAAATGTGATTAAATCAAATTGTGTTACTTTAAAATTTTGTGCTTAGAATTGCATAAAATAATTACAACATCCAGAGTGAATGAGATCTGGCTTATAGGTTTACATGAAACTTCCTTGGCAAGGGGGATGAGGAGGTTAGGTATTCCATACGTCAGGGATATTAGAAAAAGCAATTCAATTTGGGCTATATTAATAAAAAGTAAATGCTGCAGAGGGGGGAAGCAAATACTAAAATCATTATACTTTTGTGATGAACAGCTATATCTTTTACAGTCAACTTGTTTGATGCCAGTTGAGGACAGGCAGGGGGTAACATGATTAATTATATGTCAGGCATCATGCTAAGTACCGGGGAGATGAAGTAGATGAGCCCTTGCCCTGGACGACTTCACAGCTAAAGAGAACATTTTGTTGCAAATGTTTGTGATACATTGTGTGTACTAACTATATGGAGTAGTGCAGACAGCTGTGCCTGAAAGGAAAACCTTTACACAGAAGGGGACACAATAATAAGCAAGAGCGTTCCATGTAGCAGTAAAGCAAATACAAAGCCTGGGAAGAGATCATTGGTTCAATCAACTTTATATACAACACATGCAGATAAGCATTGAGAATACACATATGAATAAAAAAAAGTTCTCCCTGCCCTTAAGAAGTTACATTTTAATAAATTAGAGACTTAAATTAACTCAGAACAATGTGAAGTATGCTGTAAGTATCAAAAGTCATGCAATAAGGGTTGAATTCCATAATGTATGAAGAGTTCCCACAAATCAGTTGAAAAAAAGATCAATCACCAAATATGAGATCAGCGTAAATCAGATGTTAATTTTAAATTATCACTTCAGTAACAATATAGGAAAATTACTGTGTAAGAGGGAGTAAGTTTGAATAGGCAAAGAGCCTAATGCTGTAAGACTATTTGCAGCACTAGGTCAACTATTTAACTGAACAGGTCTAATTAACTTCATGAACAGTGGTAACATCATCCATGATAGGAAACACAGGAGAATAAATACCCCATTTTATCCTTACCATACCTATCTATAGCAACGATTGTATACAAGGGTTGAGAGAAAGCTCTAGGGGAAAAAAAGACTAGGCTGCAAATATACATGTGTTTATCATCAGCCTATAAGCAATAGTAAATCCTCTGAGTATAAAGAGATAAAATTGCCTGAACAAATTTGTAAAGGGATAAGTGAACATCAACATTTAGGACTCAGTCAAGAGATGCTGGCAAAAAAGAAAAAGAAAAGTCAGAGAAAGGAAATCCAAGAAAGCCAGTGAGGTCAATGTCTCAAGAACAAAGAGGTAGCCCTTCATGTCAAATTTCATGTCAAATATCATAGAAACCAGTTGGTAGACAGTCACTGGTGACTTTTGCCGAGCCGTCTGAGAGGAATGATAGAGGTCCCCAACCTACAATGGAACTCGATGGTGCAGGATGAGAAAGTATTATACTTTAATGCAGGTTACTTGTAGAAGCAGAAAGCTGCACTTTCAAAGGAGATGTCCAAAAATAAAATAACAATACCCAACATTACGGAAGGCTCTTTTTGAGCCCTGTCATGGATAACAATCCCTCTCATGGTAATAAGACCCTTGCATTAGAACCACTGACGATCATTTCCACTTTTCAGTAAGAAAAGTGGGTTCAGAGTGGCTACAGGACTTCCCATGAACACTCAGTTGGCATACAGAGAAAGCAGGATTTAAATGCAAGTTTTGTCAAACCTTAAACCAATGATCTTTCCACAATATGATGTTGACTCTGGATTACTGCAAATACTGGGGTGGCAGGGGCAGAGGAAATCTTGTTACCCATTTAACATTTTTGGAAGCTAGTTGAACTGGTTGACTTTTAAAGTCGCTTCTACCTTCAAGAGTACATTATTCTATCATATACCTGACTCACAGACAAATTATAATAACCACAGAATTCCAGATAAAAATGCCCCTCTCTCCTTTTGCAGCACTTTTTATTCCATCTTCACTTAAAAATAAGTCCACATCCTAAATATATATATACACACACACATTCCAGAAGGTATCCAGCCATGTAATATGAAAAATAGAGACTTTATTGAAGAAGATACAGGAAACATTGTACATAGGACAATGACGCCTCAGTACCCTTCAAAGTAGGCACCTTGGGACCTCACATAGTTCTCCCAATCACCATCAGTTGCCCCTTCATATTTTCCTGAATCTAATCGATGGTCTACAATCTCTTCCCTTTCAAAGATTATTTTAGTTTAGGGAAAAGCCAGAAGTCACAGGATGCCAAATCCGGGCCATACGGGGGCTGAGTCACCTGGTTGATTTGATGTTTCACCAAAAACTCTGCACGAGATGTGTTGCGTGAGTGAGTATCATTGTTGTGATGAAGTTGCCCATAACTTAAGCCTTCTGAATCATCCAAATAGTTTCCGCGCAGAGAAATGTTCAAGCTTAACAAAATTTGATGCAGATTCATGCTCTACTCACTCAGTCATTTTGAATGCGATGGTCACGCAGTACACAGGCTCACTCAGTGGCATCTACCTCCCCCACTGACTAGTACAGTGAAGCCATCATTGTTCACGTATGCACATTCCAGTCCACTCTCCTTGGCTGCCAGGTTACATCAATGTCATACAAACTGTTCTCGTTATATTAACAATGGACTTTTTTTGGACAGACCTTGTGTGTGTATATATTTATGATTGTGTATATATACATATACACAATATGTGTGTGTGTGTATATATATCTTACACAGAAAAATATTTGTTCCACCTACTTTTGCAAAAAATCATAAAAGTTAAGTCTATGAAGACAGTTAATCATTCCCTTTTCTGCACTCCACAGCATGTTGCATCTTGTACTATTAAAATAATTATAACTTACATTGTGATTTTCTTTCACCACCACGCCCCCCCAGTGCTGGACAGTAATCTTTAGAGAGTGCCTTTTTCATTTTAAGCCCCCAAAACATAGCACAGAGCCAGGCAAGTAATTGGTAATAAAACTCTGATGCATTCATGAAGAGAATAGAAGGAGAAATGGCAGATAAATGAAGGAAATATTTTTCAACAGCCACTTTATCTCAACAGATTATATAAGCCATTTACCAACTGGAATATTACAATTATATCATACTTGAAGGGGGCAGTATAGAAACTTGAGTAATACTTGTAAGAGGCATAGGAGTGTGGATTTAAAAAGTGACAAAAAAGTTCACTCTCAAAAACGTTCCTCAAATACAGATTTTTTTCCTGGGTTCATTTCCACCCAAAGACAAAATGAAAAATTCAGTCAGCCCTGGATGCTGTGGCTCAGTGGCCTGGTGCGTCACAGCATAACCAAAAGGTTGCAGTTTCGATTCCCAGTCAGGGCACCTACCTAGGTTGCAGGTTCGATCCCCGGTTAGGGAGCTTACGGAAGGCAACCAATGTTTCTCTCTCACATCGATGTTTCTCTCTCCCTTCCTCTCTCCCTTCCTTTCTCTCTAAAATCAATAAAAAAAAAAAAAAGTCCTCAAGTGAGTGTGATTTCTTTCTCAATTTAGCCAATTTACTAATTTTTTTTATTGAATTTATTAGGGTGACATTGGTTAATAAAATTATAGGTTTCAGATATACAATTCTGTAATACATCATCTGTAAATTGAATTGTGTGTTCACCACCCAAAGTCAAGTCTCCTTCCATCACCATTTATCCCCCTATGATCTCTTCTACCTTCCCTCACCCCCTTTCCCTCTGGTAATCACCATACTGTTGTCTGTGTCTACAATGTTTTCTTTTTTCTTTGCTTAATCCGTTCACGTATTTCACCCAGTCCCCAACCACCTTCCTCTCTGACAGCTATCAATTCTCTGTATATATGAGCCTGTTTCTATTTTGTTAGTTTATTTTGTTCATTAGATTCCACATATAAGTGAAATCACATGGTACTTGCCTTTCTCAGACTGGTTTATTTTCCTTAGCATAATGCTCTCCAGGTCCATCCATGCTGTCACAAAACGTAAGATTTCCTTCTTTTTTATGGCTGAGTAGTGGTACTACAGCTTCTTTATCCATTCACCTACTGATGTGCACTTGGGCTGTTTCTAGATCTTGACTATTGTAAATAATGCTGCAGTGAACATAGGGGTGCATATATTCTTTCCAATAAGTGTTTTGGGTTTTTTCAGATAGGGAAAATTGGATAGATGCCTACAGAAAAACGAAACTAGACTACCTTCTTATGTCATATACAAGAATAAACTTGAAATGGATTAGAGACTTAAATTTAAGACCTGAAACCACAAAACTCCCAGGAAAAAACACAGGCAGTAAAATCTTGGGACATTTTCTCTTAGCAATATTTTTTCTGATATCTCCTCCGGTAACAGAAAAAAAATAAAAAATAAAGAAATAGGACTACATCAAACTAAAAAGTTTTCATACAGCAAACAAAACCATCAACAAAATAAAAAGACAACCCATTGAATGGAAGGACATATTAGCCAAAACATCTGATAAGGGCATCTGATAATACCCAAATTTTATAAGAAACATAAAACTCCACACCAAAAAAAGCAAACAATCCAATTAAAAATAGGCAAAGGACCTCAATAGTCACTTCTCCAAAGAGGACATACAGGTGGCCAACAGACACATGAAAAGGTGCTCAGTGTCACTAATCATCAGAGAAATGCAAATTAAAATCACAATGAGATACCATCTCACACCTGTCAGAATGACTATCATCAATAAATCAACAACCAAGCACTGGCAAGGATATGAAGAAAAGGAAACCCTCATGCACTGTTGGTGGGAATGCGGATTAGTGCAGCCACATGAAAAGCAGTATGGAGTTACATCAAAAAATTAAAAATGGAACTGCCTTACAACCCAGTGATTCCACTTCTGGGACTATATCCAAAGAAACACGAAACACTAATTAGAAAGAATACATGCAGGCCTATGTTCACTGCAGCGTTATTTACAATAGCCAAGATTTGGAAGCAGCCCAAGTGCCCATCAGTAGATGACTGGATAAAAAAGCTGTGGTAATTTACACTGAATTATTTTTTTAAAGGTCATTTACTTTATTTAGAAACTTTGATCAAAGGTGGCCAATCTTATCCTAAATAAAAAATTAACCATGGAATTTCACACATGGCCCATGGAAAATGTTTGAGAACAGAAGGATTCATGGGGTACTTTGAAATTTCCCAGAGGTGCTCACTTACATGTTTCAAGATCTATTCAATCTACAAATCTGGTGAGCACAAGTGCATTCTCTAGTCTTAGATCTCAGCCTTTTTTTTTTCCCATCAAGATGCACATGACATGACATTCACTTGCACGAAACACTAGCATGAGTGAATCCAGATTCTAATAAGCTACCCTCAAAAATGCTCACGGAAATAAGGCAAACACTGCCACAGATTACAAGACTGTATAATTTCCACCATGATTAAAGGCATATGGGTAAGATCAAGAAGACTACAAGTAATGCAAAATGCCCAACCATGACAGCTGGAGCTCCACTCCTTTCTCACCTGCATGAGAAAACATATCAGAATGCAAGTGAAAGCAAAGTTTTATGGGTAAACTTGAATCCACCCCAGTTTATACACAGATATTTTAAAAGAAGTCATTTGTAAACTTCTGTACATTGTTATCAGTAGCTGTTAATGCCTCACAGCTGAGTGTAACACTGAAATGTGTTGTGACACCACAGTTGGAAGCCACTGACCTCTTTTAGGCCTCAGTGAAACTCAAGCTAGTTATCAAATTACAGCTGAACTCGCTGGGTTAGCCAAATTCAATGGCCTTAGGAGCTGTTTATCAACACCCTTCAAAGACTGGGTGCCAGAAGAAAGGGGAGGCAGAAGAGGCAGGTTCAGCTCTGGTCAAGAGGGATGCTGTGCTGCCTTAATGGTGTGATCTGAAAAGTAAACAAAGGGATTGGCCTGTCCTCAATTACCCTACTAACACCACTATGGTGTCGTACTATCATGCTGTCTTTATTATTTGCCTGTATTACAAATAATGGCAAGAAAAATGAAAGCAACTCCTCTAGAAAATCACTGTTAAAATGCATCTGCTAACCAGGTTTTCTGGAAAGCTCCTACATATAAAGCAGATGAGGTACTGGACACCTTGAAGCTATAAAGGAACTGGAGAAAATACAATTGAAGAGAATATCAATAGGAAGGATACGAAAAGTAAAAGCATCACACAGTGGCAGTCCTCATTCAACCAAAGAACATCATGGAAAGAATTCTAGACTGGGCCCACCAGTAAAGGACTTGAGTTCCATGAAATTTAAAGGTTAGCACAAGAACACAGAACAGCCAAGCAAGAGTACTGAAGCACCCAAGTGCAAGGTGCTAAAGGTTCCACAGAAAAAGACAAGCCAAGATGAACCGTTGCTCACTTCCTCATTTTCAAGAGACCCTAGTAATCTGACATGGCATTAAAGGAAGGCTGCTGGGATGGCAAATGACCCAGAAACCATGCCACGTGGGGAATAGCTGGAAGAGTTAAAAATATGAAAGCCATTGTTAGTATCCAATAAGCTTTCTTGTGGCAGACACAAAGCTCACTTTATGGAACTCTATAGGGCAATGTTAGGAACAATAAATGTGTACTTCAGAGCATCAGCTGGAGATCCAGCATAAAGAAACATTCTGGCACACAGAAGTGGCAAGGATAAAGCAGGAAGTCTCAGGAAGTAGAGAACTTTTTCCCACTAAATGTGTTCACACAGCAGTGGGATTACCATCCATCAGGGAGGCCGGACAGGAATTCCACACTGGGTATGTCCTGAGCTAGACTTCTGGTGAACTTTCCAATTCTAAGAGTCTAATTTATTTGTTTTGCTTAGGCTCAGACATGAGCAAGTGTTAAGAAAAAAAGGTTCTTTCAGCGTCCCCAATCCCTCTCCCTAGTATATAACTGGAGATTGGAAGATAGATTTCCAAGGTTTCTTCTAACTCCAGGATTTCATAATTTTAGATTTAGATCACATTTACAACCCAAGTAAGTGAGGCTCATTAATTCTCTCCATTCAGAAGATCCCCACAATTCATGCCAGTGTTAAACGTCCTTGACTGGTTAAAAGTGGTGGCGGGGAAATGCTGACAAAAACAAAAACAAAAACAAACAAAAAAAGACAGGGAGACGTTAAGAATAGTATAGGACATTGAGAAGCCAAAGAACTGATACGTACAACCCATGGACATGAACTCAGGAGGTGGGGATGATGGGATGGGGTGCAGGGTGGAGGGGATAAAAGGGGGAGAAAATGGGACAACTGTAATAGCATAATCAATAAAATATACCAAATAAAATAAAATAAAATGGCACAACTCTCCATTTTAAAATAAAAAAATTATCTAAATCTTTGTTGCATCCGAATAGTGTTTTTTTCTTTTTCCGCTGACAGTGGTGATGGACATCTAAGTGCAATCCACTGAAAAAGAAACTTTTCAATACTTGAAATCCACAGTTAAATCACCATTCAACCTTTTCTTTTTAAGACAATAATCTCTCAATTGTTGTTGCAATTTAAAGTCCATTTATCACTTGGGGATAGGGATTTTTTTCTTTTTTTTTTTGGACATACTCTGAATTTTCCACCACCTTTTTTGGAGGTGCACGTGGAATGAGACAAGAGTGCTCAAGGAGAATTTGGACCACCGGTGTGGGTTACAGAGATTCCCTCCACACTGCTACATGCAAATTAACAGAAGTTGACAACAGTAAGATTTTATGTAGGAAACTAAACTTTCCCTAGGCTTTAATTCCTGGAAAGAAAAGTATCTCTGCACTAGGGTGACAGATTAAATACTGGTCCATAAACCAGAGCTTGGAAAGCCCTGGATGGCCTGCTATAATGGGGACCATATGACCAAGTATGGGCCTGTGCAGGTCCGATGGTCCTCTGTGAGAGCAGGGCTGGGAGCAGGTACCTTACCAAACTGCCTCCCTGTTGATGTCATCCCAGGTCTGGTTTTTCTCAAAACACTCACCAGGTAGACATGCCATCCAGGGAAATGACTCACAAGCAGCCTGTACTCATGAGATGGGCCTCAAGATTTTGCATTCATATTACATAGACACCCTCATATCTGGGCCTGCAGTATGTTTTACATCCCTGTTCTGATTCCTAGATGTATTAACTTTTATTCATTTGCACTCGCACATTTTTTTCTAAGTAAGCTATATAATTGTGAATTCGTTCTGGGCCTCTTAGATGCTTGTCACAATAGCTACGCCCCAACTTGGTATCTTCACAAGTCTTCCTGAGGAAAAAAACCATTGCCCACCTTTGAGAAGATTGACCTATACACCCTTTAACTGACACTGACCCACTCGAAACCAAGCACTCCCTGGGTAAGACACTCCGGTTAGGCATGCTTCTGCAGGCTGGCTATTAGGCAAAAAATTCCAATTAATGAAACAAAGCATTTCAAGCCTCATGTGAAAAAACACTTCTATAGGACTGGCACCTACAAATCAAGAAATTCATCAGATGTTTGTGATCTGCCCATGATTTACATTCCACAAAATTTCAAAATAGAAAAGAACCCTTTAACTGAGAAATTTAAATCCCTCTTTTCATTTAACGACCACGTATCAAATGCCCGTTCCACAGTTGGCACTCTGCTAGGGCTAAAGATAAAAAGATAAATGGAACCACTCTCCTGGGCTCTCCACTTGCTAGGCAGGAGAGACAAACAGGTAAACAAACAGTCACAGCAACATGCTCTACTCAAGGTGTCTTCTGTGAGAAGCTGAGTACCTTTACTACAATTGAAGGTATCAAGGGATGTTGAATCCCAGAGGAGGTGACATCTGAACTGCTTGAACAATGAGAATTAAATAATGAAAACTGTTATCATGCAAATAATCAGGCCCACACAGAGAAGGTATTTGTGTACTTTAATTTATTAGCATTAAATATGCATAACAGACCAACAACGTCAGCTTTAATAATAAAAAAAACCCTTTTATTTCCTTTGTGAAAAGCAATAATAATAATAACAACAACAAGAACACAAATTCCAAGTCCTGACTCAGGTTCTGTCATTTTAAGAAAACATATTGTGCTTTTAATTTGATAAAATGGAATAGCTTACAAGATGTTTAAAAACCAATGTCAACGGATGGCTTAAAGCCCGCTTAGGCGATATAAGGAGTCAGCAAAATTGGTGCCACTTTTTTTTAACTTCTCGTAGCCCATATATCTTCCCACTGAATAGCATCTAATGATGTTTTGGGGGACCAGGAGGTTATGTTGGACAAGGCTGCATTTCTGGATTAAAAAACATTACAGAAAATGATAAACTGAGATGTAAATGAAGAAAGAGGGTTTTACTTGTTTTGGTTTGGTTTTTTTCATGAAATTTGCCAGGTCACTTTCTCTTCAAGTCTAAGTCTGGACAATAATTAAAATACATTAATCACCCAATAAATCAAACACCGAGTGATTAATGTATCTTTTCCACTTGTCAAAAATTGATCAGCCTAAGGGGAAATACAACAAAATTGAAAGAAAGCTTTCAGGTTCAAGCAAATATGCTAAGCTGAAAGGCCCTTTAAATTCAGCTGGCACAAAGCCAGTCCAAATGACCAAATAACAGAACTGCTCTCAATCTAATTGTGTCACCTTTTTGATGTCGCCTTCTCATACTCCATTCCCTCTATGACTGGAGAAGGAAGCAATTAGCCAGACAGTCACCATATAGAACCATTTACAAAAATCAGAACTTAATACACTCAAAATAAACACAATTTTTCTCCACTTATTGCTTCTGGAGGTACATGAGAATTCTGCAATGCCCAGATCATTCAGTAAGAATTTATCCAGTTCCTAATAAGCAAGGCATTGAGCTCGGCACCACTGGTTCAATGGCCATATTTCCCAAATGAAAATTTTAAATACATATATTAACAAAAATCATTATATAACTTCCAAGTATATGCAGCAATCTGGGAGACATAGATTAGACACTGACATACTGGAATTTCCAAAACATTCTAATATTACATAGAAACAACTGAATATTTTATATCAGAAGTAGTAGCTCCTCCCCTCAAAAAAGAAAAACTGGGGCTATACAGTCAATGTAGATAGAGGCTCTAAAAATTTGAATCTTAGATCTGATGGCAATTTTTTTTTAATTTAGCTCCATATAAATAAAACTTTCTCTTTGAACATCAACCATCATTACTCTAGTTTCATAATTGGAGAAAGTACCTGACATTGACAAACACTGTAAAATGGTATGTCATGGTCTGAAGGCAGCTATTAACATAAATCTCTGGTATCTACTTGTTTGTTTTGCTCTTAAAAGGCATGTGCAGAATTTCCAGTTGCAAGGGACAGAAAGAAGTTCATAGAAAGTCAGATAGGCCATGTTTTAAAAGAGTCATAATATAGTTTGCTGTGAAGCAAAAGCATGGATTAGGAGAATAAAAAGAAAAAAACCCTACGAAGTTGTATTCCTTTCTATGATGGTCTCAATAAGGATCCATCTAATTCCAAAAATGTAGCATTTTAATAAGTTATTACTACTTCCTCAGTCAGGGTTTATATTTTTTTAATATCTAAGACTTCAGCTACCTGAGTGTACATTTATAAAATGAATTTGAGCTCCCAGCAATTGGTCTTAAATATCAGGTTGATATCTCATCTATTTAAGACATTATGCAGAACATCTAACCATGTAGACTATGAAATGTTTTATTTGACTTCTCATATGAAATATAATTGATGGCTTATCAATGAATACGGCCTGTGTAAACACAGGAGATGAAAATATTATAGAATAAAATAGGCTGAAAATGTCAAGACTACAGAAGACTTCATTTACAAACTGAAATTCTGTTTCAGTGCTTACCTCATTCCTACCTCATGATTATTTTTAAAAAGGAGTGGAGCCCTGGCGGGGTAGTTCAGTTGGTTAGAGCATCATTCCAATGCACCAAGTTGCGAGTTCAATCCCCAGTCAGGGCACATGCAAGAATCAACCAATGAATGCATAAATAAGTGGAACAACAAATCAATGTCTTTTTCTTTCTCTCTCTCTCTCTGCACCCCCCCTTCCTCTCTCAATCAATCGATCAATAAATCAAACAATAAATGGAGTAGAATATTTAAAAAGCATTTGCTGATATTTTTGCTTGAATTCTTGCTAGACATGAACAAAATCCTCAAACCAGAGTAACAGTATGGGTCACTATAGATAATGACAAAGAGGCTTACAGTAACACCCTTCAAAATTATAGTAAGTAACAACTCCTTATCAGGAGCGTAAGCTATTTCTATTTCTGTGTATAACTGTGTATATATTTACCTAAGTAGAAGACAATGCTTAACAGTTTTCTCTTAGAAAACCTCATGCCAAGATCAAACTGGGTTATAATGTTTATCTTCAGAATTTATATTTTTGCTAAATGCAGAGATATAAAAGTTTCCTCACCTAATAAAACTATTTTACATATATAGCTAGTAGTTAAATAAAGCAAAATTCACAAAAAAGAAGGAGGGGATAGTACCTTAAATATACCAAAAGGACTGGTAATTACAAAAATATTTCAAGAGAGAGCATCTTTGTTAAGAATTTGCTTACACTTACCTACCATTTAAGTCCCACCTGTGACCAACCTTTCTAGCTACTGTCTCCATTTCTTCAACTATAAAACAAGTGTCACCACATACTGTTGTAGACCCAAGCTATTGATGGATTTTAATACTATTGGTCTGACGATTCTTGAGTGACTCTGAAAATATATTAGCATATTGTCATCTGTAACTGTGTCAGCAGTGACTGAATTGCCATCCCCAGGCAAGTGGCCCAAAAGTAACTATTCAGGCTCTCAAATCCCACTTGATGAACCTCTGGTTCTTACAAGTGATGGTGAGTACAATTACTGCCCTTTTAGGTATGTGGAAAGTAGACAATGACGTTATAATATATATTAATGGAATTATAGAATGTTGTAACTAAAAATCTCACTATATCCCTCTTGAATAGCACGAGAATGCTATCCAAAACACTGCTAAAAAACTGACAAAATGATTTTTTAGTATGTAACAAAGTTCCATATTATGAATCATTATCATTCTTTAATGTCCTGGAAGTGTCCAATATCGTCACAAAACTTTCAAAAAGATAATTTAACTGGATTTGTTACAAAGAGAGTATGTCTAGAAAAATGCTGTTTTCCAATGAGGTCACTCTAACTGCATTCTGTATTTAGTGTCATTGGTTTCAAATTTATAGATGGCTAACAGAAAAAAACGTTTGGAAAAGCATTAATAGGCCATTATAAAAGTTATAAATGCATAGATTATCAAAGTCACTTTTTCATCTCTAAAGCTACAAAAACAGAGGAATAGATTTTTTAAAGTATATTTTTAAACTAATATAAATGAATGTTAGAATAAACTTCTAACTAGATTCTCAGATATTTCTTTTTCACACTTTAACTGGCTATCTTAAAATAGATTGTTCATTTAAAGAACTGTGTGTCTTCCCCACAATTCCAAAAAACTATTAGTTTTTAAATGTTAATTCTTATAATTGATGGCTTTTTAGAATCATTGGAATTTCCCAGAATCCCAGTTTTAACTGTTATCTTAAGCCTTAAGTTTACAGAATGTTTTGAAAACAATGCACTTGTGTTATATTTACTTTATAGTAATGAATGGATCAATCTTATTTGTAATTAACAACCTTAATTTGTATCCTGTTACACTAAGTCCTGAAAAGAATTTGTTACCAAGTATATTAACCATGCTGTTTATAGTATTAATTAAATTAGCAGACCCCTTACTTCATATCAACTGCTGATGTAATCTTCAGCCACCATTTAATCATAGTAAGTTTCAATTAATAACCCTGAATGAATGAGGTTTTACTATACTCAAATAGAAAACCAGATACATGGAATAACTCAACTTATGGTAACAAACGTCAGTAAAATAAATTCACAATAAGCTCTTCTTGAAAACTGCGAAGAAATGGTGTATTTGTTTTCTTTTTAAGTAGTGTTACCAGTCTCATTCAGCTAGAAACCTGGTGGCCTGAATCCTTGTTTACTTAATATTTTACTTAGCTACCATCTTCTTGCATGTATGATTTTAGATATCTTTCTAGAACTTCCCTACATATACTTTATCTACACTAAGCTGACAATACACAGAAAAACAGCTCCCTTTTTTGGATTCCCCACAGGCAAAAGCAACCTGACACAAATCACAAGAATGTCCTACCTAGAGTTTTGAGAAATTCCCTAAACGTCTTCCCAGGAATTCATCCCTCAACAACCTGCCTGGTATCTGGAATTTCTACCATTAAAAACAGTTCAAGGGAAGGTACGAGATTCACTACAGAATACCTGAAGATGGGGACAGAGGGAAGGGCAGAAGATGGAACAAAAGCAGTACGCTCACTCATCACACAGTTTAATTTCCTCCAAGCATTTAACTGTCATGTAACAAAGTTCTACAGCCAGTGGGGATTTAAAGGCAGGAAAAGGCAGGGAAAAATGAAGAGAAGCCAAAGTTTGAAAGAAGGCCTGTGGAGCATCACTGCAGAGAAAAACCAGGCTATTGGGTGTGTTAGGGGGAGAGGGGAATAGTTATTCTTCTATTTCTTTCCCTCCGTCTTTGGCTTTTTATTATGCAATGTTTCTTTTTTTAAAAAATATAAAATAATGGATCAAATTATTCTGATTTCGAACAAATGGCATTACCAAAATGTTTTCTCTGAATTTTTATACTTTCCATTGTTTTTATCCAAGAACAGTCAAAATGAAACAGTGGTAGTTTTGCTAAATGAAGTAACTTTTTCTAAGAAAATATAAATGAATGCATTTCATCTCCAATGTTGCCATGCATTTCCTCTCATTTCTAAGGCTTAGAAAACAATCATCGTTTCTAAACACACTCCAGAAGGTGCCGCAAACTAGAAAAAAAATTACAGTTAGTTGAAACTTAACCTACCTTTCTAAAGTTGCATTCTGGAAGTACAAGTCAAGAAAGTCATATTACTACAAACACAATCACAAGCATATCTTTATATGTAAATAAGTGCCAATCTGTTATAAAACAAAAACCAGATCACACTCATGAAGGTAACTGTTAACAAACACCATGGTATGCCATGGTAATAATAATCCAAATACCTCCTATTTCTCTTTGTAAGCAAATACCTCTAACTGTACTTAGTAAAAGGGGAGAAAGCTCAGGGAGCACAGAAATTTCCTCAAAGATAATCCCTTTCCTGCATTAAAGAATAAGTCAATCTCAGAGCACTAAGATGAAGTTCTAGCAAAATTTAGAGTGAAGTCATGGTTTTGTGAACTCTTATCATTTTTATTAATATAAAAAATTGTTTGGTAATGTTTTCTATTCATTATACATGGACTTAGTATCCGCTAAGCATGTATATACATATTCAAAAGGAACTGCTATTTCATAATATACTGATCAAAACTGATTATCATCTCAAATAATCAATCATAAAACCATATGAACAACTAAATGTTGAATCCAACATTTGATAATGCCTTTTAAGCCAACAATATAAAGAAAAGCTAAAAGAAACAGTGGTGGTGTGTCCATCTTTAAAATCAGGATTTGCCAATAAAACTTTTTTCTATAAATGTAATTTCACATTCAAAGTTTTACATCCAGAGCCCTATCAAAACAAATGTAAAATTAACTTTTTTCTATTTTGAGTCTATTACCCATATTTGTAGTTCGGTTCTGCAATAATACATAAACACAATTTTTGGAAATTATGGGTGATGTGTATAATTATAATGGAAAGCTCCATTTATAACAATATACATAATATAGCACTGGAAAAAAAAAAGGTAAGACAAAACAGCCACAGAATGGTTGAATGGGCTCTTTCACATTAACTGAAGCCAACAAGCCTGAATGTATGAACAATGACTTTTACATTCTTCACTTGATAACAGTTTTACCCATACATTTAGAATCCACATCTTGCGATTTAAAACAGGGAATGTAATCTTACATGTGTACACGTAAGTGTTTTTTTTTAATTGCTGACCTGTTCACTGCTATCATTTGAGTTGCAAGTTTTATATTGTCTTGAAAATAGGTAATCTTACCATACAGATTGGAGTTACACCTAAACTTCACACATTAGGGAGATATTTGTTATTCTCTGATATTTTAGCCAAAGGTCTTAATTATCTTTAAATGTCAACAGAAAGCCTTAATACAAAAATACAGTTCCTTTGAATGAAGCTGAACTATTTACAGGAGGATCCACGCCTGCAGAAAGAATAGCTGTACATCTGTAGTCCTATTTCCAGTCATTTTTGCAGATATTTCCTCCTTATTTTGATGGGTCTACGAATACTGCACTAAATCAGGAATAATTCCAGTATAACCAAAACGAGAGTTATTTTACTCTATTTTTCTTATAAAAGGAGACCACAATTTCCCCCATTATCAAGAGAACACACACACAAAACTTTAAAAACTGAGTAAACCTGAATGAAGCAATGAACAGTTTTGAAGCCCCAATGACTTCTGTTATCATGGTCTTTAGCCTGCTGGGTTACTTCACCTAAGGGCTCATGATGCAAATGACTTTATTGCCTTGCACTCTACTTGCAAGCTCAGGCCACATAAGATTCTATCTCTGTTTTACACCACACACACACACACACACACTCACACACACACACACACTCACACACACACACACTCTACACCAGCTAGCGTTGTTTTCAATTTCAGAGGCCTGCTCTGCGCCTAGCCCACGCCCAGCCCTGCTTTGCTCTGCATTCTGACCCCAGGAATTATGGATACTACTTAATCCTGGCGGATCTGCTCTGTTGCTTCATCCTTCCAGGATTCCTAGGATGGTTCCTCCCCCACTCCACCACAGAATACAAGGACGGCGGATTCCCTCGTGCGATAGAGGAGACCATTGCCTCTCCCCTTCCTCACCCCATGCATCCCTGCTTCTCTTTGCCAGAAAATCCAGAGCCATCCCCACCAGGAGTATAAGATGTAAGGCCGTGGGATAATCAAATAGCTCATTGAACAGGGGATGACAGGGGTACGGAGGAAGAGAGCGGGGCGACTTCACCACTGGGGAGGTGTGCTCCAGAGGGGAACCATTCAAGAGCAATGACAGGTCGGCGGGGGAAGGCTGGAGGGGGCGAGGGAGGTTGGAGAACTGCTTTTCGAGTCCTTCTCAGGGCCTGCAGGGGAATCCCGGGGCGGCGGCGGCGTCAGGACTCTCGGGTCGTTCCCAGCCTTCCGCGCCCCCGCGCGTCCCCTCCGCCACCCCCACGGCCCGAGGCCGCCCCCGCCCCGAGCGGAAGGCAGTGCTGGACTCCCCCCACGCTCTCCCGCTCTCTCGCGAGTCCTGTGCAGGCCCTTCCAGGGGGAGGGGGAGGGAGCGCGGAGGGAATTGCTGCAATAGAGCGCCGAGAGAACCCTGCCCGAGCCCGGCAGTCGGTGGAAAGCCACGGCCACATAAAAATGCCATATTAATTTTTTAAAAGCCATAAATCACCCCTCCCTGTGCAAAAAAAACCATAAACCCGATCCCATGCAAGCCAGTGAACAGCCACCCACTTCCTATTTCTGTCACAGCAGCTACACCCTGCCAGCAACCACCCCCCGGGCGCCCCCTCCCGCCACCGCCACCCCCGCAGCCTCCTCCCCAAGGCTCTGCCATTTGCCAACTGACGCCCCCGTAAATAAAAAATCCCGAAGTGGGGTTGGGTGGGAGGCGTGGGGGAAGGGCGCCCGAGAGAGGGGGGCGAGGGTGGCACAATATCCTAGAAGGTCTGTGGCTGGAGCCGGGAGAGAACCCGGGGCGGGGGAGGGGAGGCCAGCCGCCCGGGTGCCTGCGGCACACGGTGCACCCGGGCGACCGCGACGAGCCGCTTACCTTTTACCACCCTGTCGGTCGTCGACAACTTGGGATCAATTGCCTTGGGCTCGGACATCTCCAGCCGCCGGGGGACAGCGACGCGCTGTTCGTCCGTCCTACTGCACACCCCGACCGGACCGGCGGGCCAGACACTCAGCGCCGCCGCCGCCGCCGCCGCGCTGCAAACCGCTCAGTTGGAGGTCTGGTTTCTGAGCTGGCTTTAAAGTTACTGCCTTCTCCGCGTGTCCCTCTTCCTCCTCCTCCTCCTTCGCCGCCTTCACTCCTCCTCCGCCGCCGCCGCCAGCCCCGCCGACTCTGCTCCGGGCACGCGTGTGTGGTTGTTATTTATTTATTTTCCAAGCACGCCTCTCGGTTCTTCTTTTATTCTTGGGGAAGGGGGATGGGGAGGAGAGGCGCACACAAGAGCACCCACCCTGGCACGGAGACCCGGCACCGCGGAATGGAGCCCCACGCGCGCACACTGCCGGGATTAAGACCGATCACATGGGGAGGGCCGGGGGCGAGGAAGGAGAGGCAGGGCCGCCGATGTCAGTGCCACCAACCGCGCCTCGGCGTCCCCGGCGGCGGAGAGGCGCCCGCCGTTGCTTCTGCCGCTGTTGCCGCCGCTGCTGCTGCTGCCCCTGCTGCTGCCACTGCCGCTGCCTCTGCCTCCCCACACGGAACGCCGCCGCAGGTCCGCGGCCGCCAGGGACGTCCCGTCGCTGCTCGCCTCTGCCTCTCCGATCTGTTCCTTCACTCACACAGGCAGAGCCGCGGAGCTCGGCAGACACAGTCCCAAGCGTAACCTACCCTCCTCCTCCTCCACCGCCTCCGCCGCCGCCGCCACCGCCGCCGCCACCGCGCCCGCCTCCGCCTCCTCCCCTTCCTCCTCCCGGCCCCCGCCTCCAGCGCCAGGTCAGTCTCCTCCTCCAGGCGGAGCCCGCCTCCGGCTCCCCGCCGACGTCGGAGCTGCGGATGCTTATTGGCTGGCGCACGTGTCACTCTGTCAGGTGGCGGCCCCCCGGTTCCGCCCGCCTCCCGCTCCTCCTCGCGGTCCCGCCCCCCTCTCTGTTTTCTCCCAGCTGCTAGTCCAGCGGGCCTGGAGCCGCCACTGCCCAGTCTCTGCTCAGGTGTCCCTGTTGCTGGCAGGCCGGGATTAGGGAAGGAGCGTGGGCAGGGGTCCCGGCTGGGAGGAGAGGGGCTCTCCCAGGCCACCACAGCCCCATCTGGCTTCCTCCAGTGAACCCCGCACAGCCCCCCGCGCCGCTTCGGTAACTGTGCCTTGTCAGCTGGGTTAACCCTCAGCGTGAGTAGCCAAGCGCGGAGGATGTCTCCGAGTGTGTGCGTGGCCAGCAAGAGGGCAAGAAGGGTGGAGGCAGGGAGAGGAGGGAAGGGGTGTGGTGAGAGGAGGCCAAGAAAGGGCGGAGGAAGGAAGAGCGCGGGGAGTTCCGCGGGCCGTGCCTCAGTCGCTGCCGCTGCTGCAGCTGTCCAGGGAGGATCGCCAAAACGTCGACAAATAAACAACTTACCTTGGGGAACCAGGCTCTACCTGTGATAGGTGTACAGCTGTTTTAGCTATTGGGCATTTTTTGCGGGTGGTGTGGTGCTTACCTTGCCTGCATACCTTCTGAGGAGGGGTCCGCTTCCGAGCGTCGCGGGCCGGGAACGTGGCGTGATGTACAGAGCGCTACCGGGCGCGGGAGCTGGCTATCTAAGGAGGTTGGGGACGCGAGTCCAAATGACCCCGGACAACTCTGAGACACGGGGGCACTCTGAGACCCTGGGGATCTCGAGGGAGAAATGAGGGGGCGGAGAAACACCAGAGAGGATCGCCTTTTCCCCATTCGAACACGCAGCTGCTGGCTGGGGGCTGTGACACACCTCCCTTCCCGCTCTTTCCAGTTCCCAGACACCAACTGATGCTACCAATACTTACTTACAGGTCCTTGAAGCCCTAGGAGAATCCACACACTGGTCCCTCCAGTTGGAAGGAGAATAAAGAGAATTGAAGCCAGAGGCCAGAGGGTGACAGGGGCCTAAATGCTCATTTCTGGCCTACCTGCCACACCACAGAATGAGGAGTGTGTCTCCCTCTGCACAGCACCTCTCTCAGACCAACCTCAGTCAGCACCAAAGACTAGCAAGGAGGCTGGAGTTTCTTCTGGAATAATGAAGAGAGCTAAATAAATTTCTCACCCTCCGTCCTTCCTGTTTTATTTCCAAAATCTTTCAATATCATCTTTTTCCTATTACCTGAGTGGGACCATGAGCCTAGTAAAATAAAAGGCCTAGTAAAATATTTCAGAAGCTAGGAGATAGAGCCAGGAGTGTTTGGGGGGAAAAGGATTACACTAAAGTTCAAACCTGCATATAAGTTTTAGGAATCGACTGACAGTGTTGGACTATGACTTGAACAGTTTCTACAAAAAGGAGGAACATACTGTAGAAGGCAGGGAAGCATTCGTGGAGGCCTCCTAGCTTGAAAGGAGATCATGCAGGGTGTGTCCCACTGGCTCAGAGAGTCTGCCACTGGCTCCAAGATTCTGCTGTCCAATTCAGAGCCCAAGATAGTATAGTGAGTGGTAATTAGACAGACAGTACATTCAATAAATATGAATTGTTCTTTTATATGCCAGACACTGTGGTAGGTAATTTATGTGTGGGAGGGGCAGGTGTAAAAATGGTCCTTGACCTCAATAAAGGCTAGAGTCCAATAGAACTGTCAAAAATATGAGCTCTATAAGGCCACTGTATCAGCTCAGGAAGGGGTTTTTGAGAACAGACTCCTGAGCATGGGCAGAGCTAGTTGCTAAGGCAGATTTGGGAAGTTGGTCCCTGGCCAGATGAGGCAAAGCCAGGCAGGGATGCCAAGGCCCGTGGGTGAGGAACAGGGCCTTCTTGAGGGAAGACCGGGAAACCATGATCAAGGATGCTCACTTCTGAAACCATGATGATGTTCCCTTCCACATGTTGCAAACAGGGATGCGGTTTCCACCATTTTTTGGACTCACTTTTCAGGTTTAGGAAAAATACCTTTGAACCAAGATCAGAATGCTTAAAATGTCAACACCATATAAAACTTACATGATACAGATAGAAAATAAAGGCACACCTTTGAGGCACACCCTTCAGTCCGCTACAAATCTAAGACACCTCCTAGCTAAGGCATGTGTGGGAAAAAAGGTTATGAATCATAATCACTTTATAGCACTTTATCATCAGGTAACTACAATACGTGTGTATGGTTCCATATGGCTGTAACACACATGCATCTTCTTAAACAAAACTGAACCCTACTCTTAAGGACTAGTCAACAACACGTTAATTGGGGACTAGTCATGTCCTCATATCTAGCCTGCTGAAATAGCCAAATCATCTTTTTTAGGCAAATATTCTTTTCACATGTCCTACTATCTGCTGGTGCCATTTTTTAAATTTTGTTAGACTGCCCAACCTGACTGTAATTATATTATACTTGCATAAGATTACCTTTTACTTGGAATCTACATTTTCAAGCATTTCCTGGATGCTGACTAGCAATCTCCTCTGCTTATAAAGAAACAGATAAAGAGGGGGAAAAACCTTGGCAAAAAAACAACTTGCTTTCTACTAAAAAACTGTATTTCCCTTTCTTCTGTATGTTTCTCTCTGGAAAGCATCTACCCAGTTAGGAATTCCATTTCCTAGCCTGCACCTGCTTGCATCTAAGTGGGTCTATGTGACTCGTTCTGGTCAATGAACTGTGGGCCAAAGTTTTCCATTATTTTCAGTCCAAAACAGTTAAGCAGCATATATACACATTCTCCAGCCTATAGGTTCCTGACTGCTGTTCCTGAGAGCTGAGACTTCTAGGGCCCAGGGGAAAGCATAATGCTAAGTGAAAAAGAGCTAACTGCCTGAATTACCACATAAAGAAATGCTACCCACCTACTAGGAAAATCTGCATTAGACTTTCAATGAAGAAGAAATAAACATTTACTTTGTTGTTCCATTGAAATTTGGGAACATGTTTGTTAAGGTTGCTAGTATTACCAAATTAATACACAGAAGTTATTTAAGATGTTAGCTCAAAAAGTAAAATTCAGAATTTTTCTGTTATGTAATAGAACCACCAGACTAAAAATTTTCTTATTTCTTTTAATACATGAGCAACAAATTTTAACTTCTTGTAAATGAATTAATCATTTACCAATTGTGTTTTGAACACCCCTTCTGTACAAGGTAGTATGCTAGATGATGCATAAATGAATAAAGATTCAAACATGTTGTCCTTTCATTCAGGGATCTCAAAGTCTTGCTATACAAGAATTTTTCACATATTAACTTTGCAAAAATTTAGAAATTTAGATGTAAGGTGCAACTTCCTCTCACTGTTGGAGAACACAAACTAATTTTACTATTGACTTCATAACCAATTATGAGGATAAGTAAGTGTGGAACAAAAAGAAAATATTGAAGGTTTGCATCATCCATGCATTCAAATGCTCCACATCACAGCTAATCTACTTGGGGGCAAATCATAATAAAGGAGCAAAATTTTAGTTTGTTCTTAAGTGCTCTACCAGATCTAGAGGCATATTTTTTAAAGAAAAGAACTAAAGATACTATATTTTATATCTGTTTTTGAGAAAAACCTGCATTTCAAATTTTGAACTTTCTTTTGGTTCTGGGATGATATTACTATCATTTGATATTAAGAGTTGAATAATAGCCCTGACTGATGTGGTTCTGTGGGTTGGGGTTCAATTCCTGGTCAGAGCGAGATCTCCCTTGGGGATGTGCTAGAGGCAACCAACAGATGTTGGATGTTCTCTTGCACATCCATGTTTCTATCCCTCTCTTTCTCCCTCCCTTCTCCTCTCTCAAAAAAATAAATACATAAAATATTTTTTTTAAAAGGTTGAATAATAACTCCTGGTTTTGACTGTCTGAAGAATGACCTTTTTTCGGAGTAGTTGATAGTAGACAGTATGTGTGACCTATTCTCACCTGAGCTGGTGGAGCCTAGTGCTGAAGAACCTGTAGACTAGACAGTCAATCCTAGTGGGGCCATCAGTGTACATGAGAATTTGATTTGGTATCTTAGAGTTCATTCCCCTGACATTCATTTCTAACATGTTAAATTCTACCCTATTTACAATAGAGGCTCTATGAAATTAGTCATCACGGATTTTATTATTAGAGATCTAAACTACAAGTGCTTTTGTTTATCTTTGGACTGTTCTTGCAATTTTGTTGAACTTTTTTTTATGAGGAGGCAATTTTGCTCATTTAGAAGTTATTTCTCAAAGGACATAAAAATATGTTATACCAAATGTACTCAGGAATAAATTTTATTTTGTGTCTGTAGTTAGGGACCAAACTATAATTTATGGAATTATGTGCTAAGTTTAATATGAAGATGGTATATTTTACATAAAATTTGACAAGACTAAGGGTGATCATTATTTATTTGAATTTAATAAACATATTCATATTTGTTTTATTTATATTTTTATGTTCATCTCATATTTTACTTATCAGTACAGAGTAGGATACTCAGCAAATTTTACTGAGTGGATTTTAAAAATGTATCAGCAGCTGATATGTGAAGCACTAGGCTAAATACCACAGTCCTTGCTCTCAGAGGTATTTTAATATTTCAATATTTCTTATATATACATTTCTATATATTACATATACACACAGTGGAGAAAACCTTACTAGCCCTTTCTTCTAGATAATCTGAATTCTAATTTTATTTTTAATTTTAAAATTATAAATAGATTAATGGTGCTACCAAATCATAAAAGCTTGCATTTAAAATAGCTATATATATGCTATTACACTGAAAATCCAAGAACTATTCGTATTATAAAACTGTATGTATTCTGGCTTCTCTAAGGTCAGAATTTCAGAATATTAGACCTGAAATGCTCTGAGGTGAATATCTGAAGTGTTTTAAGAACAATTTCATCAATAACAACAAAAGGTTTAGTAATTAAACTAAAGGTACTACCCAATTGTGGGAGACCTAGTAAATCAATTTAGTAGAAAAATTGTCAAGCCTTTTAAAAGCATATTTGCATATACAAAATCAATATAATAATTAGAAATGAATTTCACCATTAAGGCTGGCAGAAATTTACCTTTACTGCAGGTAAGTTTTTCCCATTATTGATTAAAAATTCACAACTTTGAAAGTAAATATTCTATTATTAGAAAAGAATCTTGCACTCAAATTAGTCATATATTAATTTAGTTGTAAGAAAATATTACAAACAACTTCATGACAACGAATTGGACAATCTGGACAAAATGGATAAATTCCTAGAAACATACAATCTTCTAAAACTAAATCAGGAAGAATCAGATAATCTGAATACACCAATTACAGCTAGTGAAATTGAAGCAATAATCAAAGAACTCCCAGCAAACAAAACAAACAAAAGTTCTGGACCAGATGGCTTCATAGGAGAATTGTATCAAACATTCAAAGAAGAACGAATGCCTCTCCTCAAACTATTCCAAATAATTCAGGAGGAGGGAAGATTTCTAAGCTCATTTTACAAGGCCACAATTATTCTAATTCCAAAACCAGATAAAGATACTTTATTGAAAGAAAATTATGGGCCAATATCCCTGCTGAGCATAGATGATAAAATCCTCAACAAAATATTAGCAAACTGGATCCAGCAATACATTAAAAAGATTATACACCATAATCAAGTGGGATTTATTCCAGGGATGCACAATTGGCATAATAGCCACAAATCAATAAGCATGATGCACCGCATAAACAAAATGAAGGATAAAAATGACTTGACCATATCAATAGATGCCAAAAAAGCATCTGATAAAATCCAGCACCCATTTATGATAAAAACTCTCAGCAAAGTGAGACTAGAGGGAATATACCTCAATGTAATAAAGGTTACGTATGACAAACCCACAGCCCACATCTACTTAAC
Source organism: Mormoops blainvillei (assembly GCA_004026545.1). Classification (NCBI taxonomy): domain Eukaryota; kingdom Metazoa; phylum Chordata; class Mammalia; order Chiroptera; family Mormoopidae; genus Mormoops; species Mormoops blainvillei. The sequence goes on along the minus strand of PVJD01000929.1, from coordinate 2,780 downwards.
AAGCAAAAACTACAAGCAGATTAAGAAGAAGACAGGGATGTCTGCTTTCACCACTTTTATTCAATAGAGCACTGGCAGCCCTAGTCATGGCAATCAGACAAGATGAAGAAAGAAAAGGCATCCAAACTGAAAAAGAAGTAAAACTGTCATTTTCAGATGATGTGATATTGTATATAGAAAACCCCAAAGAGTCCACCGAAAAAACTACTAGAAGTGATAAATGAATTCAGTAAAGTAAGTAAAAGGATACAAAATAAATACCCAGAATCAGTTGCATTTTTATACACCAATAATGAAGTATTAGAAGGAGAAACTAAAAACAATCCATTCACAATTGCTTAAAAAAGAATAAAATACCTAGGAATAAATTTAACCAAGGATATAAAAGATCTGTACTCATAAAATTATAAGACACCGAAGAAAGAAGTTGAGGAAGATACAAATCTGGAAGCACATTCCATGTTCATGAATAAGAAAAATTAACTTAATTAAAATGCCCATAATTCCCAAAGCAATCTATAGATTCAATGCAATTCCTTTCAAGATAACAAGGTATATTTCACAGATCTAGAACAAATATTCCAAAAATGTATATGGAACCACGAAAGACCCAGATAGTCACAGAAACCTTGAGAAAGAAGCATAAAATTGGAGGAATCATGCTACCTGATATCAAACTAAACTACAAGGCCACAATAATCAAAACAGGATGGTACTAGCATAAAAGCATGCATAGAGATCAGTGGAACAGAATAGAGAGCCCGGAAATAAACCCACACCTTTACATTCGATTAATATTTGACAAATGAAGCAAAAACATCTGATGTGGTAAAGAAGTTTATTCAATAAATAGTGTAGGAAATATTGGACAGATGCATGCAAATGCAAAACAAAATGAAACCACCTTCTTATACCACGCACAAGAACAAACTTAAAATAGATTCAACACTTAAATGTTAGACTCAAAACCATAAAAACCCTGGAGGAATACATAGGCAGTACAATCTCAGATATTTCTCATAGTAATATCTTTTTCTGATATCTCCTCGGGCAAGGGAAACAAAAGAGAAAATAAACAAATAGGACTACATCAAACTGCAAACATTTTTTACTGCAAAGAAAACCATCAACAAAATGAAAAGATAACCCATGGAATATGAGAACATATTTGCCAATACATTTTATTGGGTAATCAATACATTTTGATTATCCAAAATTTATAAATAACTTATAAAACTCAACACAAAAGTAACAAACATCCAATTAAAAAATTTGCAAAGGACCTGAATAGACACCCCCAAAGAGTGCGTACAGATGGCCAAGAGACATATGAAGAGTTGCTCAATGTCACTAATCATCAGAGAAATGCAAATTAAAACCACGATGAGTAACACCTCACACCTGTCAGAATGGCCATCATCAATAAATCAACAAACAACAAGTGCCGATGAGGATGTGGAGAAAAGGAAAACCTGGTGCACTGGCGGTGGGAATGCAGACTGGTGCAGCCGCTGTGGAAGCAGTGTGGAGTCACTGCAAAAAATTACAGGTAGAATTGCCTTATGACCTAGCAATTCTACTTCTGGAAATTTATCCAAAGATACTGGAAACGGTAATTCAAAAGAATATATGCATCCCTGTGTTCATTGTAGTGTTATTTACAATAACCAAGATTTTGAAGCAGCCCAAGTGCCCATCAGGAAATGACTGGATAAAAAAAACTGTGTTACAGAATGTGAAGGCAATCTGGCTGTGACATCTGTCATCGCATTGATCACCAAGGTTGATCTGGGTTATCTGACTGGCTAGGTGGAAATCCCTTTCCCTCTTCACCAGTCCATGTGCATCCCTCTGGAAGCTGCATGCTCAGTTGAAGAGGACAACCTTCCTCACTACAGGAGAGGACCATCCTTCGGTCAAGGGTATATGAGTAGCTTTGCTCCCCTGCTACAGCCTCCAAACAAGCTCTCAAAAAGGCTGTGCTACGTTTACACAATGGAATACTACCCAGCCATAAGAAAGAAGGGAATCTTACCTTTTGCGACAGCTTGGATGGACATAGAGAATATTAGGTAAGAGAAGTAAGCCAGTCAGAGAAAAACAAGCACCATATGATTTCACACATATGTGGAATCTAATAAATAAAATGTACTAACAAACCAAACAGAGACAGGCTCACAGATAAAGAGTAGGCTGACATTTGTGTGGAAGGCTGGTGGAGGCATGGAGGGATTGAGCAAAAATGAGAAGAAAAACAAGAGGAAAAAAAAGAACTCATGGACATGGACCACAGAGTACTGATTGCTGGTGGGAGGCGGAGGGAGAGGGGAGGAGAGTGAAGGTACAGAGGGGATAAATGGTGATGGAAGGAGACTTGACTTGGGGTGGTGGACATACAATACAGTGTACAGATGATGAGTTGTAGAATCGTCCACCTGAAGCCTGTATAATAATGTTAACCATTGTCACCCCAATAAATTCAATCAAAAGGGAAAAAAAGAAAATTCAAGAATTTGAAATTAAGTATTCCATTATTAAAAAAGAATCTTGCACTCAAATTAGCCATATTTCCATTTGCTTCAAATTAGTGAAGTTTTATTTTGCATATTTATGGCTATTGGAAAACATATATTCTATTGAACACATATTAGGCAATGGAAATACAACTTAAAACAGTCTCTTCCCTCATAAACCTTACATTCTAGTGAGGAGAAACAGATGATTAAAAAAGATAATTAAAAACAATTACACACACAGGCAAGCACACATAGGATATATTA
>PVJD01000928.1:216171-327931 GCA_004026545.1 Mormoops blainvillei | reverse complement strand
TAAGTAGTAATGCAGATATTTAATTGTTTGTTTTACCAAAGAAGGTCATATGCTATCTTGTTCTTATCAAACATTATCATTACCTCTGTATTTCACTTATTACTATTTTAGTTTGATTAATTTAAAATAAGTATGCAACTTCTTTATTTAAATATATGAATAAAACTTTCTAATACTGTTGATATATTTAGGTATATGCATATATATGTCTATGTATAGAAAGTTATAATTATAATGTATATATAATGTCAATAATTTTAAAATGAGAGATTAAGTACAGAGAAGTTCTTCATTTTACAAGGGACAATGCACAATAAGCAGATCTGAAAGAACATTGAATGTTATGTAAACTTTGTAGAGCTCTTTTGAGACTTTACCCAGTTGTATGGAGAAATCTAGAACATTTCCTGTTCCATGAGGTAGAAAAGGGTAACATGCACAGGTGAAAGACAATGCTACGTACTTAGGTGAAAATCAAAATGTGAGTTCTATCTGTCTTTGAAAAGATGTTCTATATGCTGTCACACATATAGCATTCTTTTCATAAGTTTTTTAAAATTATTGGGCTACTTTGTTAGAGCTGGACTTATTCACATTCTTAATATTTACTCTTCCAACCATATGTATGAATGCTAGATCTTATAATGAACGTTTGTGATGCTTAGACAGTGCTTCCACGCAAAGCAGATAGCATCACCTTGATTAGTATGGGAATTTTCAAATACTGATTGATAATTACATAGCTTGGATCCACGTTCAGTGGCATTCCTTAATACAAATACCCAAGCAAGAATGAGTGCCTATTTCTCATTAATAAACAAAGTTATAAGTCCAGAGTCATCACGTGTTTTTACTGATAATAGTAGTTAAAGGATAAGGAAGGAGATAAACTCTAAGAGATCTATGAAAAATAGATATTGTGGACATAATATAATCTAAATATGGATTTTCTACATTAATTACTTGAAATTGGGCTGAGATGTTACACTGTCTGCTAACTTATCAGTGGATATCGTGAGGTCAAGAAAAAGTTTACAAAAGATCTCTGTTTTCTTTAAGTTATTTCTGGACTTGGAAGTAATTACAGCTACTATGAAAGGAGGGCTGAGAGAAGATTATGGTAATCCATGTTCAAAGCCCACAGACAGAGCCCCTTAATATGTATGACACTTTGTCTTTGAAAAACACATGGACATGCTTTGTGGGTCTTTTAAGTGTCAAATTATTGTTTTAAATGTCAAATTATTGTTTTAAATAGATTATTGATATACTTGATAATCCTTTTTAAATTATTTAATATCAGTATTTAAAGGTACAAATGTGAATGGAAAAATATAAAATACTTTTTTTCAGTGAGACAAATTATTATAAATTGATAGGAATAAAATTGTATTTTTAATTATTATACTGTATAGATCAAATAAAATATTTTAGTGAAACATATTCTTTGAATTGTTTTGTTCTACCATAAAGATTAAGCCAATCAGACATTCTGTCCAAGAAATATAAATTAAGCAGTTAAGAATGGGAGTTCAAGTTGAGTGATGTTAAAATGTTCATAGAAACTTAATTTTGAGAAAACATAAGTTAGAATTATGAAGAGGTAAAAGCTTTGAGTGAACAGAAACTATTCATTAAACACCTGCTCTCACACTGTGGACGAAAACAGGGAGTTGTGGCACAAGGGAAAGGAGTAAGCGTGTAGGAAGTAGTGGTGGCATGTCAATGATAGAGTGAAAAACCTGTAGTTCTACTCTTATTACTGCCTTTCTTGAGGCTAAGATGTTTGGTTTCTTCTTAGAATATATGTGAAACTGTATTCTTCTTAAGCACGTGAACTAAAAAGTTAAGTGACAAGGAGTAGATTTTTTGAAGTATAGGATAAACAAAATAAAACAAAAAAAATCCTTTTGATTATCTTTATAAAAAATGAAGTTCAATGAGGAAATCCTCTTTCAAATTAACTAGACAGGAATCATAGTATGATAGAGGCTGTAAGTTTTGGTGCCAACTACAAATCTTCCACTTAATAGCCTTGGGATCTTCTACAAGTCACTAAACTTCTCTTGCATCTATTTCCACATCCGCAAAATGGGAGTAAAATTGATACCTATCTCAGAGAGTTGATATAATGAACAAATGATATTACATCTAAAGTGCTTGCAAAAATATGTGAGGCATAGTAAGACCTCAAGGAGTGTTGTTTTTATTATTATGTTCTCATAGTTACATACTGTAAAATACTTGTCACCTGTATATTGGTCCACAAATACGCTCCTAATGTTTTTGTGTCAGAGCATATTGATCTTGTATTATAATAGAACAGGTGTTAATAAAGAATATTTTATTCTATAGGAATTTGTTCACATAAAATTTCTTTGTAGGTTTATTTGAATGCAAACAAAAGCAAGATGCAAATTAATTGTTTTTATAGTGGAGTCCACCTTGGAGATAATATTTATAACTTTCTTTTGGAGAAGAAGTAATAATGGATCACAGTTCAATACACAAACCAACACATTGAGTAAAAGAACCACAGAGTATTAACTTTCAACCATTTCATTTTGAGGAAGACACGGAGTCCTAGGGAACATATCCAATTACAGTGAGGTTTGAACTATTCTAGATTACTTCCTCCTAGGAAAACAGAATTTGAAAGTTGAAAGTTTCTAATTTATTGTTGAATGTATGGTTGCCAAGTAGTCCATAATTTAAGTATAAAGTTCAACAGAATTTATGAGAGAGAGAGAGAGAGAGAGAAAGAGAGAGAGAGAGAGAGAGAGGACTAATGAATTGCAGAGAAGCACTGGAAAGAATAACAAGCCAGATTACCAGAAGAAAACCATACTGGTAGTGAATCACTACTATTGATAAATACCTCTTCATTTGTAGCAGCAGAAAGGGGGCATCCCTAGTCACCTGTGGTTTCATCAGTTTCGGGACAAGGAGTAAATTACTTGGTACAACATATAATTTTAGGTTAAAACACTTGAAATAAATTTATCATAAAATTTAAATAGATAAATTATAGCATATGAAATCTTGAATATATTTTTAAAAGCTGGTAACAATGAACACGTTCCAGAGAAACTTTCCATTTCCCCTGTTGCTGATTTCACCCTCCCATTGGTTTAGTTCATCTTCAAATTATTGATTTCCAACTAACATTGTGAATTGTTCTTCTATAGCATGAATCTAACTAGTATGTTTGTTTTATCATTAATCTTGTTGGTCATTATATCATTTACTGTTCATTATAGCAAGAGATAAATTGCACAAATTCTTAATATGGTTAGTTTAGCTTGGCTGCTTTCTGTAGTGACACTAATTCAACAGAGCAGTTGGGCAAAATCAATGTCTCATGCACCATTTATATTAAATTATGCTTGTTATATGATTGAATCAACAGTACATAGAGTTTACTCAAGTTAATTGATCAACTGTTACAAAACAAATTAATATGATACATCAAACTTTTGGAATTGTCATCCAGAGAAAACATAACCATCATTGCTGAAAGAAAACTAGTATTCCTTCTGGAATACTGAAATTCTCAACCCTAATCAAATGGCTGGATAAAGGTAATAGCAGAAAGAATGGAAATGTAAACTTAAAGAGGGGCATTTATACTTTTCTAGAAGGATTTAAGGTATTTATGTCAGTGATATAAATACGCTTGCTGAAACATTACAGTGCTGTTTGATGCTCCTTCAGTCACCTGCCCCTAGTCAGTTAAGAAGAAATGGGATTTAAAAAATCAATTACTTTTTTTCCCCTGGTTGCATGAAGACTGCCCACCATCATGAATGACAAAGCAACTATCTGGATCAGGAAGTTCATGACCAACAGACTGCTGCAGTGGACACAAATAGTAATCAACATCCTTCATCCTGGGAAGGCAGCAGTACCTAAGACAGAAATTTGGGAAAAACTATCAAAAATGTACAACACCACACAGATGTGAACTTTCAATTTGAATTCAGAATCAATTTTGATGGTGGCAGAACAACTGTCTTTGTCATGATTATGGATTCTTCCTTGGATTATGCAAAGAAATCTGAACCCAAAAATAGACTTGCAAAACATCGCCTGTATGAGAAGAAAAAGACCTCAAGAACACAGGTAAAGGAACACAAGAATGGAACGAAGTCAGGGGGAAAACTTTTAGTTTATGCCCATTGAGTATGATGTTAGCCATAGGATTCTCATATATGGCCTTTATTATGTTGAGGTATGCTCCCTCTACTCCCACTTTGCTGAGTGTTTTTATCATAAACGGATGATGGATTTTATCAAATGCTTTTTCAGCATCTATTGATATGATCACATGATTTTTGTCCTTCATTTTGTTTATGTGATATATTACATTTATTGATTTGTGAATATTGTACCATCATGGGATTCCAGGGATGAGAGCCACTTGATCATGGCGTGTGATGCATTAATGTATTGCTCAATCCAGATTGCCAATATTTTGTTGAGGACTTTAACATCTATGTTCATCAGAGGTATTGGCCTATAGTTTTCTTTCTTTTGTATTTACCTGGTTTTGGAATTAGGATAATACTGTCCTTGTAAAAAGAGTTTGGGAGTCTTCCCTATTTTTGAATTTTTTCAAGTAGTTTAGGAAGGATAAGAGTTAATTCTTCTTTAAATGTTTGGTAATATTTGCCTGTGAAGCCATCCAGTCCAGGACTTTAGTGTTCAGGAGTTTTTTGATTACTGCTTCAATTTTATTAGTTGTTATTGGTTTAGTCCAGCTTTCTGTTTCTTCCTGATTCAGTATTGGAAGATTGTGTGTTTCTATAAATTTGTCCATTTCACCCAGGTTGTCCAATTCCTCAGCATATAGTTGTTCATAGTATTTTATTATAATCCCTTGTATTTCAGTGGCATTGGTTGTAACTTCTCCTCTTTCATTTAATGAGTTCATTTATTTGAGACATCTCTCCTTTTTCTTGATGAGTCTGGTGAGAGGTTTGTCAATTTGATTTATCTTTTCAAAGAACCAGCTCCTGGATTCATTGATCATTTGAATTGTTTTTGAGTCTCCGTGTCATTTAATTCTACTCTGATCTTGATTATTTCCTTCTTTTTACTCGCTGTGGGCTTTGTTGTTGTTCATCTAGTTTTTTTAGATGTAAGGTTATGCCGTTTATTTGAGATTTTTCTATCTTCTTTAGGCAAACCTGTATTGCTATGAACATCCCTCTCAGGACTGCCTTCACTGTGCCCCATAGATTTTGAGTTGTTGTGCATTCGTTTTCATTTGTTACCAAATACTTTTTGCTTTCTTAATCTCATCATTAACCCATTCATTTTTTAATAACATGTTATTCAGTCTTCATGTATTTGCATGTTTTTGAGTTTTTTCCCTGAGGTTGGTTTCTAGTTTCAAGCCATTGTGATTCCCCCAAGATCAGGAATAAGACAAGGGTGTCCACTTTCACTACTCTTATTCAACATACTATTGCAAGTTCTAGCCACAGTGATCAGGCAAGTAAAAGAAATGAAAGGCATCCAAACTGGAAAGGAGGAACTAAAACTGTCATTATTTTTAGACATCATGATACAGTACATAGAAAATCCTATAGTCTCCATCAAAAAACTACTCAACCTAATAAGTGAATTTGGCAAAATAGCAGGGTACAAAGTCAATATTCAGAAATCAGGAGCATTTTTATAAACCAGCAATGAAATATCAAAAAGAGGAACTGGGAAAACTTCCCATTAACAATAGCAACAAGAAAAATAAGATATCTAGGAATAAACTTAACTAAGGAGGTTAAAGACCTCTACTCAGAAAACTATAGAACACTGAAGAAACAAATTAAGGAAGATACAAATAAATGGGAACATATACCATGTTCATGGTTGGAAGAATTAACATCATTAAAATTTCCATACTACCCAAAGTAACCTACAGATTCAACAAAATCCCTATTAAAACACCAATGGCATATTTCAGTTATATAACAAATATTCCAAAAACTTATATGGAACCAAAAAAGACCCTGAATAGCCTCAGCAATTTCAAGAAAGAAGAACAAAGTTGGAGGGACCACAACACCTGATATCAAACTATATTATAAGGCCACTGTAATCAAAATAGTCTGGTACTGGCATAAGAATAGGCATATAGATCAATAGAACAAAATGGCCCAGAAATAAACCTATGTCTATGGTCAATCAATACTTGATAAAGGGGGCTTGATCCTACAATGGAGTTAAAATAGCCTCTTCTATAAATGGGGTTGGGAGGATTGGACTGGCACATGTGTAAAAATGAAATTAGACCACCAAATTACACCATATACCAGAATAAATTCAAAATGGATAAAAGACTTAAATATAAGTTGTGACCCAATAAAGTTCTGGAGAAAACCATAGGCAGTAAATTTTCAGATATCCCACATAGCAATATTTTTACCTATGGCAAGGGAAATAAAGGAAAAAATAAGCAAAGGGACTACATCAAATTAAAAAGCTTCTGCACAGCTAAAGAAACCATCATCAAAATGAAAAGGGAACTGCCTGTATGGGAAAACATATTTTCCAATGATACATTGGACAAAGGTATGATCTCCAAAATATATAAAGAACTCAAACTACTCAACACCAGGAAGACAAGCCAATTAAAAAATGGACAAAGGACCTGAATAGATACTTCTCTAAGGAGGATATACAGATGGTCCATAGACATATGAAGAGATACTCAATATCACTAGCCATCATGGAGATGCAAATTGAAATCACAGTAAGATATTACCTCACATCTGTCAGAATGGTCATCATTAATAAATTTACAAACACCAAGTGCTGGCGTGGATGTGGAGAAAAGAGAACCTTAATGCACTGTTTGGTGGGTATACAGATTGGTGCAGCCACTATGGAAAACAGTATGGGATTTTCTTTAAAAAACTAAAAATGGAACTGCCTTTTGACCCAGGGATTCCACTGCTAGAAATATACCCTAAGAATCCTGAAACACCAATTCAAAAGAACTTATGCAATTCTGTGTTCTTAGCAGTACTATTTACAATAACCAAGTGCTGCAAAAAGCCTAAGTGCCCATCAGTAAATGAGTGGATCAAAAAACTGTGGTACATTTACACAATGGAATGATACACAGCAGAAAGAAAGAGGAAGCTCCTACCTTTTGCAACAGTATGGATGGAATTGGAGAGAATAATATGCTAAGTGAAATAAGCCAGTCAGTGTGAGACAAATACCATATAATCTCACCTATAAGAGAAACCTAATGAACAATAATAAACTAATGAGCAAACTAGAACCAGAGGCATGGAAACATGTAACAGACAGTGACCAAAGGGGAGGGAGGAGGAGGATAATGGTGGGAAAAAGGGGAAGGGACTCATCAAAGAGCATGTATAAATGATGTGTGGACAAGGACAGCAACAGTGTTGGGACAGACTGTGGGAGTAGGGGTTGGGCTGGGTGGAGAAGGGCAAAGTGTGAAAAATTAGGACAACTGTTAAGAATAACAATAAAAATTTATGAAAATAAAGAAGTTCAGGGGGACTGCAAAGGCCAAAATTGATGCTGGTTAAATGTGAGATGGGAGATTAGACAACTGAAGGGGTTAAGATTCTTCAATGACTTTATCTATGGTGATTGTGCAGATTTTCATGAGAGGATTAATAAACTAAGAACTTTAAAAAATCTTGTAGGAGTTTTTTTCTTCCCTTTACTAGTTCAAATGGCTCTGATGAGTCATATCCCTAAAGCTGAATATTAGTAAATATTCAATGAGCCATTTTCTAAGCGTTAGCCAAGTAACTCAATTTTAATATTGTTAGAATACATATTTTTGAGAACAAAATATCAAATTTATCCAACTGTGTCAATTATTACTATGTTTTAAAATCATTAACACATATTCATTGGAGTTCTAGCATGGATTAATTATTAAAGAATATAAAATACTATAAATTAATATTGTATTTTTTTCAAATAATGCAGTAATTTTTTTTTTTTGTAAACTTGAGATTTTCAAAATTTGAGCCATGGTAAAAAAAATATATGTGAACTAGAATTGTTCCTTCATATAGACAAGTATTACATAAGTAAATTAAGGAAAGAACACATTAAATCCTATGTGGTTATGATATGTGCCAAAGAAAATGCACCTAATCCTACATAAAATATTTTACTTTAAATACAATGTTAAGTTTAATCATCTGGTATACTTAAAGTAATAAATAAGAGAAGAAATGAAAGTATTTAACATAAATAAATAAATACTTAGTATCATCCAACTATCTACATGGTATCTCACCAGGAAATTTAGTGTAAAACTGGAGGAAAAACATTTTAGGATACTTTTGCTATGCTACAGAAAGATGATAACAAGATGTGTTCCTTTGAACAGTATGCTGTTTATCTATCTTTAAAGATAGAGTGTCCCGATGCTATGTATTAACTAAGTAAAGTTAGAATATGTGTTTCCCTTTCAGTTATTTCCTCTATTTAGTGGCATACCTTTTCCTTTTTAAAGCACTCCTTAATTTTTCTCCTATAACCTTTAGGAAAGAGTGATAGGCTGACCTTGGTAATGAATTAGTCTTTTCAATCTGCTCTAATTAATAGCCAGTTAAAAACTGTATGAAGAATTCATGACCAAACACAAATAAACTATATCTTAAATGTATTCTTGTTAAGGTAAATAAAAGATTATAAATATATTCCTTTTGTTGAATAGCATCTGTTGAGTAGAATTATTGACACCAAAGTATTATTTTTCTGCCTCTGTTCTTGGAAATTTTATGAGATTGCAGTCCTACAGGACATGAAACATAATTACTTAATGGAATCAAGCCATTCAAATAAATATTTTGAAATTTATATATTTTTAAAAAATTAAGTATTGAAATTTATATTTTAAAAACTGAAAAGAAAATACTTTACCAAGATCACATCACTAGATAACATCACTTCCTACATACTATCATATATCTCAGTAACAACCAAATGGACATAATTCTTGTAATTTTACATATTTACTTTATGCATTCAAAATTTAATTAACTAGAAAATATATTTTTAGTTTTTTCTAAACATATATTTCAAGTTTAATGATGTTATAATCATTTAAGTTTCATTACATATACATTTAAATATTTAAATTATGTGTAATAAGAGGTATCTCAAAACTATAGTAATATAGATAATATATTTATCAAAAGAATTGACCAAAATATTTCTATATTTGATAATTGAATATAAATGAGAAATGCTGTTAATACCATAAAAACATTATGCTAAATTAATGGTGCTTTAGTATAATTTTTGCAATAGGATTTGATATTCTTATTTATATAGTAATATGTTGCCATGGGTTTTACAGAATGTTTACTCTTATTCCCATAAACACTCATTGCAGAAGACTGAAGTATCATGTGATTTTACTTTGCACAGTACCTGGACCAGCTGTATCTGAGTCATTAACATTCTAAAATGACAATATAAATTATATCAAGACCAAAATATTTTTTAATCCATGTAATATTTTAATCATTATAACTAATTAAATTTCCTAAATGTAGCTTTAATATTTTTATATGGTTAATTTAAATATGAAGGAGTGATTAATTATATGATAGAGAAGTAATTTTATGTATCTGTGTTTTATAACATTAAGATTCTAGATATTAAGAAAAAAATTGTTTGAATGACTTGTTTTTACAGGTGTCTGGATATTTTATAGTACACAGACACAATGTTTGAGAGGTATCTTTTTGTGTATATTAGCTCATAACTTAGGATTTGTTTTGGGTGTACATTACAGAATCTCAAGAAATATTGGCTTGAACAGTTAATGTATTATCTTTCATTTTGTTGTTGTAATAAGAATTTTGGAAAAGAGTAGTCTGGGACTGGTGAGGTGACTCTGCAATACTGGTGGAGATTTAGGATCCTTTGATGTTTTAATCACTTATTCCTAACTTGTAAGACTGACATATAATTCCAAGATCGTTTCCCATTTCTGGGCATTGCATAAGTTTTCTTGACAGCAAGAAGAAAGGCAAGTGGAAAATGTCACACACCTGGGAGTTTACAATCCCCTGCCCCTTCACTCACATTTTTTAAAGAGCTATCATCAAAAGTACAATCAGTAACTTCCACTTATATCCAATTGGCTAAAATTGTGTTACATGGGCGCTCTGATCACTAACAAAAAGTGAAAAATGCAGATGCATTACTGCTGATGAAATCAAGATTATTCATCTTTGTAGGTGAGAAAGAAAAAATGGATATTTGGTATGTACATTCCAGTCTTTGCCTCAGCCTGTGCTGCAATTTTACAGAGTGACTTTATCATCAATATTACTGTACTAAAATCATGGTCAGGGAACACTAGGTCCATAAGGTACAGTCACACCTGGGAGACAGTTGCTTCTGAATGGAAATGTTTTATTAGAGTAGAATCAGTATGGATAATAAGGTCATGCAGATTATTCTGATTCTTTACTTTGTTCAGACCCAGATGTGTGAACTTGGGCAAATACTCTGACCTGGAGTTGCCTCAGTGACCTTATACTGTTATTGAGTGAATTAAATTAAAAATAGATACAATGAGCATGGCACACACTTGGAACTCAATAATTTTTACTACCTCCTCCCACCTATATATCTGATTTTTTCTGGTCTGGATAGAACTTTAAAATTTCTTGATACAAATAAATAAGATACTGTTTCCAAAAATTCCAAGAGAATGGGAAATATTTTACCTGTGACAAACCCTATTACTTTCAAAACCATTAGCATTATCATAAGAATTTTTCATTATTAATAAATTAAATTTGAACACAAAACCCAGAACTATATTTTCATTTGCCCATTTAGCAAGACACCATAATTAACAGAATCTTTTGAACTCAAAATTAATTTATAAATATATTTTCTTTTTTTTTTTCCCCTGCAACTTTTGTAGTCTCTTTGGTCCCAAATTTTCTAGTAGCTGCTCTTTGTTATTACTGATTTGTTTGTCATTATTTTTCTATTCTTTTCCTGAAACTTCCACATACCAAATCTCCACCAAGACAACTGTTAAATTGTTAAAATACTTTATATCATTTTTTTCCCTGAGGATATGCTTATTGATTTTAGACAGAGAGAAAGGGAGTGAGAGAAACACCATTGTAAGAGAGAAAAACAATTGGTTGCCTGCTGTGTACTGGGGATCGAACATGCAACCTAGTTATGTACCCTGACTGTGAACTGAACCCAGACCTTTTGGTGCACAGGACAACACTCCAATCAAATAAGCCATGCAGCCAAGGCTACACATACTTTTATTTTATTATTTTATTTATTCTTATTTATTTATTTATCTTTATTGTATTTTTTTTACATTACCTTTTGGTCCCCTTATACTCCCTTCCCCTCAGCAATCACCACACTGTTGTCTATGTCCATGAGTCCTTTTCCTTTTTTGCTCAATCCCTCTACCCCCTAAATTGCCTCCATCATTAGCTGTCATCCTGCTCTCCATCTATGAGTCTGTCCCCATTTTCCATATTAGTTCAATTTGTTCATTAGATTCCACATATAAGTGACATCATATGGTACTTGTCTTTCTCTGACTGGCTTATTTCACTTAGCACAATGTTCTCCAGGTCCATTCATGCTGTCACAGAGGGTAAATTTGTCTTTTTTATGACCAAGTATTATTCCATTGTATAAATGTCCCATAGTTGTTTTACCCACTCATCTGTTGATGGACACTTGGGTTGTTTCCATATCTTGGTGATTATAAATAAGGCTTCAATGAACATAGGATAAGGGTGCTTATATTCTTTGAATTAGTGTTTTGGATTCCTTTGGATATACAGGGTCTGGCATAAGTACACCCTGCTTGAGTGTAGTTGGCAGGGTAATAATATGGGTGTAATAATTTATAGTTTTAATTTGAACATTTCACATAAAATGTCATTTGGTATACTGGAGTATGATATTGTTATGTTACACAATTACATGCTTAAGATATTTTAATAAGAGAATTTGTAATTAAAAAAGGGTGTCATTTCTATCAGGCCCTGGATCTTTAGAAGTGGGATCCCTGGGTCAAAAGGCAGATCCATTTTTAGTTTTCTGAGGTAATTCCATACTGTTTTTCTTAGTGGTTGCAGCAGTCTGCATTCCCACTGACAGTACATGAAGGTTGCCCTTTCTCCATATCCTCACCAGCATTTGTTATTTGTTGGTTTATTGATGATAGCCTTTCTGACAGGTGTGAGATGGTATCTCATTGTGGCTTTAGTTTGCATTTCTCTGGTGATTAGTGATGTTGAACATCTTTTCACATGTCTATTGGTCATCTGTATATCCTCTTTGGAGAATTCTCTATTCAGGTCCTTAGACATTTTTAAATTTTTCTTTTGTATGTGTGTGTGTTGAGTTTTATAAGTATTTGGTGTCTTTAATAAGTAGAATTTTTAAAAAATTAAGAAGAATATTACTTAAAAGTAAAAACTAAAAAATAGATATATTTGCCTTCTAATTTTAAACCTCTCAGAAACATTTCTAATTTTTATTATATTGTTTTGAAATATTTATACTTTAAAAATAATTTTCCATGATTATATTTAAAATGAACTATTTAGATTTTTCTAATTCTTTAATAAATGACAATAAAATATGTATATTTTACTTCAGAAAGAAAAGCAAAGCAAAAACCTAAAACAAATGAATATGAATTCATTTACTTTAATTTTATAACAAACCAGAAAGGTACTAAGGTTCATAATAATAATCATTATTGTTATTAATGTGAATTAATTTTTCCACAAAATAGAATAAATGTTTCCATATACTAAAGTTATTCTTTTAAAAATTTAAATATAACGACTATCAAAATATCACTCAAATAATTTGTCATTATAAAATTAGGCTACTATTCTATTAACATAAAAATATCAAACACATAAAACATGGAATGCTATACTATTTCTTGAATAAAATGTATTATTTGATGCTTAATCAAGTAGGACTGAAGTATTCTGAACTATATATATGTTAATATGTTTATCTTTTTTTGTCTTTTTCCCTCCACAGTTTCCCAAGCCTCTTTAGAAGTCAGCCTTACTTTAACATTCAGGCCTTGTTCCCTGTTATTATTCATAAACCCTCTGGTTTTGTTCTCATCAGCACACCATGTAAATTTTTATCTAAGATATTATATTTCAGCAATTTTTATTGCCCCAATCCTGATCAAGAACTACTTTAAATATAATCTGTAGAGGAAGCCTCCCTGAGTGCTTCAGTTTGGGGGTATAATTTTCTCTGGCTTCATAGACCATTTTGCTCCAACCGTTCACTTTCTCTGTAGAATTTGCTTCCTTATAGTATTTTCCATTGGGTGTCTGGCCCTTCTCTGCAGCGAACTCATAAACTCTTTACAGGCAGATGTAATTTATTATCCTCAGAGAATGGCACATGATTTATTTATGTTTATTATTCCTGATGACATAAAGAGCAATTTCAGCAAAAAACAAAACTATGAATAACTGTGTAAGTCACAGGCAAAACTACATATGATAGATAATATTTAAATGGTTGATGAAAAATAAAAGAAAAAACTGATGTTTAAATCAACATTGCTTCAAAGATGGTTCATATAAAAAACACAGAACATAAATACATTAACTCTAGCTATTCATGAAAACAAGAACTTCCTCAAATCCCTGAGCTCAAAACAAATATAATGAGACTCGGGATCCAAAAGAAATACCAGGCTCCATATCTGCTTAGTTCGGTTTACTTGAGAGATGTCCTGTGAGATTATAGTTGCTGTGGGCAGATAAGATGATTCCTCTTCACATGGAAGGCCAGCATGCTGAACTTTGCTTTGGCATAACATATAAAACAGGAAACTCATGGGCTGTGTAAATTCACATTGACAAATTTTTACTCCAGATGGAGTGAATTATCTTAGAGTAGCGAGCAATTCTGCTATATCTACAGAAACTTTATGATCTTGCTTCATTTTTATCTGACCATAGAGGTGTCCAGGATTGGGCAAGTGTAGCTATAGTGTTTGTCATAGCAAAAAAAAATATATATATATGTTTATATATATACATTATTATTTATTATTATAATTATATATATTATTTAGTAAAAATGCCCACCCAGAGAAAGCTATCTATGGAACACCAGAGTCAAACTTTTTTATTCTTAATTTTTCAATATTCAAAAATGAAAGAAGTGACAATAATGAGTTGTTTTTACTTTAAAAGTTGAAACTTTACTAATTTTTATGAATTTTTATCACAAAAGAGTTCTTCTAGTTTAGCTGTTAAGACTAACAGAAGATATTCACAGGCCTAGAGCCACATGTAGTTGTTTAAGGCTTTTTTGAGAAACCATATATTGCTCAACACTGATGTTATATATCTATGACAATGATTTGGTAAAATAAGGGGAAAATCTAAATTTTGTATTTCTGTTGTTGCTCCTTCAATCTTGATGTTGAGCACTTGATTTAGGCAGTGTTAAGAAACAGGTAAGACACTTTATTTTTGACTCATGGTATTCACAGCATTTTGCTTAATTTTTGATCATATTTTCTTCCTAACATATATAACATCAGTTAAATACTTATTTTCTTATAATGAAATCACATTTGTTATGCTTTTTACTGAAACTTTCTGTAACAGGAGATTAAACAAACTGGAGTATGAAACATAAGTCTGCTGAAAGAAATCAAAGACTTAGTTTTCTCCATCTTGAAATAGGATGCTATAAAAGGATAGAAGAGAAAAAACAAGAAAAATTTGCTATGGGTTCTCTAAAAATCAGACTGTTTTTCATTGATTTTTACCTGGAATATACATGAAGCCTCAAAATGAAATAATCTATTATATTGGTATTTATTATCTATAATATTTGGCAAATATTTATCAAAATACCCAATACATCTTCTTTTAGTCCTTCCTTAAACTTCCCATATCTTTTTTTCATAAACTACACACTGTTTTAACTATCTGCATACTAATAATTAACACTTTGTCATGAATTAATAAAAAGTATAGACAATCCTTAAATGGGTTGTATATTAAACACATCATTTTCTATGTCCATCCCTTCAATGTTACTTACCTTTCTTATTTATTTTCTTTAACCATCTTACCACATTCGTCAGACATCACACCTGAGTTTCTTTTACTTTCCTCTTCTTTCTACGTACGGTGAGAAACAAGGTAAGCCAAGTCTGCCTCTCTGAAATTTCATCATATTGGTGTGTGTCTTATTTCCTGATGTGGCCATACTGAAGAAAACTGAGTTCTTCCAGGAAGGTCCTTTAAGCTTTTAAATATGTGTGAAATACTCTTTTGTATTTTGAGTATTTAAAGTATTCGTCCAGATTTCTGGGGATGTGATGACATTTTTCTTAATTCTCTTCCAAATCTGGTAGTTCTTTCCAATATAAAATGTATATATTTTATCAATTATAAGACAGTATTTTCTATGCTTTATTGCAAAACATATTACCTTTCACATATAACCTTACACATTCTATTTCAGCATTTTCTATCAGTTAAAATTTTAAAATGCTGATATGTTACATATGTATCTTTATTTATCTCATATGTACATTAAATATATTTATATTTTTGTTTATTTATTTGACCTGTATTCTTGAATGTTTCTTTAGTATTATGTCATAGATTTTAATTGATTTTATTTTAACAATCACACTTCTAATTTTCCAGGTTTATTTGTTGTTCTTTAAATATACTTTTTTCTTAGTACCCTTTTCATCTTCTCAAAATTATACTGAGGTTATATAGCACAATGTTTTTAACATTTTCCTCTTAAAGTCCTTTTGTTTCATCAAGCATCAAAGGGCTTTTTTTTTCACTTGCACAGTCTTTCTCCTGCATTACATATGTTTCCCTCCTTAAAATGTGGTGATTCTTGTTGGCCCATTAAGAATATGGGATCTTGCCAAAATAGTTAAGAGTGAAGAACTATATTGATTTTTCTAGGTGGCTTATGTGGATTTCCTCAGCTATTTTTCAAATTGGTTTGTTTCCCATTAGGCTTCTCTGGGGAATGGGAAGCCGACTAGTCGCTCTTGAGGTAGGGAGGAGTGGACTGGCGAGAGAGTGACCTTGTGGACTGGTGGATTTCCTTATATTGTGAACAGAGAGGGAATCAATATATAAAACAGTAAAAATCAAAAAGGACTTCTTTACAAGTGAAACGATTTACATTGTGGTATTTGTTTTGTACTAGTGAAGATGTACAGATAACTGGACATGGTTCTATAAAATATGGTTAATGCATGCTATGGGGCGCTATATAGCAGTGAGAAGCACTAAGATAGATCTATACCAGTAAACATTGAGATAGAAATTTAAGATCCTAAACATATCATTCTAATTTCAATAAGAACTGAATGAGAAATCTTGAACAAATGCAGGCCCTGTGTTCTTTTGAACCATAAATCTCATAAACCGTTATTCTACCGTGTTTGTTAGTTAGTTAGTTAGTTTGTTTTTATACTTGGAGCACTGCATGTGTTAGTATTACAAATTATATAATCCTAAAACCTACAGTTCACATTCTGTTTTTCTGACTTTGTCACCTAGATAAAACTGATGAAGTATTATTTTGTGCATATTCTTGTCTCTCTATATGTATATGAGACATTAAGTAAACCATGGTTTTTGAAATGTTTTGCAAAGAGGCACTCTCTCTTAGTGGAGGACATCTTCTCCCTAAACAAACATTGGTTACTTATGTATATTTTGGGCATTTAAATTAATTTCTTCCCGTCTATGGGACACTGCTGATTGTAGTAAAAGCTAATCATTCAGCTTATTACTATTTAATTCTTACAGAGCAATAGCTTATCCAGCCTTAAATATCTTTTGGAAGAGAAAATCTAAGTGATTTTAACATTCCTGTAGAGCAAGCATTTACTATATATTAAGCATGTTAGGCGGCTGGGTAAGAGTTGATGAGAAGCATAATTCCCTCTTTTTCCCCCCTATTGTCAACTTGAGAATTAAAACACAATTATATTTTTTATGTATTTGAATATTATTCCATAATCAGCAACTCTACAAGTACTCAGGGGAAGAATGGCTAACTTCAGATACATTACTTTTTAATATTTCCCTTAAATAACTCCCTTTCTCTTCCTCTCTCTCTCTCTCTTCATTTCTCCCTCCCCCTTCCCTTCCTCCTCTTTTATGTTCTGCTCTACCAGAAAAATGTACTTCTAGATGTTTTCTTATGCATCAAGGATTTTAAATTTGGCAAGGGCTGCTTGGAGGCCCTGGTCATCTCATATTTGTACTCTCACACACACTTGTGGAAAAAGAAACCTACACCATTAAATAAAATAAACACTAGCTTCAATTTTTATGTGTTTTTCCCTCATCTCATATGATCAGAGGTATACTTTTATTCATAAAACTAACAAAAATTCTAAATACTCTATAAAATTAGCACCACTTCCTCATTTTCTTTTGTTTATTAATTTTTTAAGGAATATTTCCTCATGGTAAAATGCATGCTAATGCATATCACTGGTTAGCTTTAGCATTTGTAACTACCTCTCAATACTTGCTTTCCCTTTTCTCAATTTAAGGAGCAAAAGTCCCCATCAAAGTGTGCCCAGGGTAAAGGTACAGTAATTTCACTTTGAATGATACCTTTTGTTCTAGCAGCTGAGCTCCATTTACTCCTTTGCCTGCCAAAGACAGCATTTTTGTACCCTATTCATGACATACTTTTCTCTTTTTTTCATCTTCACTTACCTTTTTTCTTTTTTATGGACTAAATTGGCTCCAGATTCTAAGCTTAATGAGTATGTACAGGTTGGCAGGCAAGAAAAGAGTCATTTATCTGCAGGGCTGAGCCAGCTGCAAGGTACAGAGCTTTCATTTCATCTTGAGGAAATAAAACAAAAAAAATACTAATATTATACTAATCCTCATGTTCACATGGTAAGCATTTTAGGAATCTTTGGAAAATATGGAATGGATTATAGACACCATGGAAACTACCAGCACACTGCAGTGGTTGACGCCTATTACGAAGTGGTATTCAAAAGAAATGAAGGTAGCTAGTTGGAAAGTATATCAAATAAAATATATTAAAGAAATTGGGCATTGTGGAAATATTCAGTTTGTATATATTCTTCCTCAGGAACTATACTTTAAAATTTAAATTTGAAAAGACACTAGAAAAATAGCTACATAATGATTAGAAATAGGTCTTAGACTAAAGAAAGCTTATTAGAAGTCTGTTTTGCTATCATAGTGACTTTTATTTCTTTCTCTCAAAATGATAGTTTATGATGTTTTTATTATGATTCTAGGTGAAATATTTCCATTTTAAATATAAAATAAAGACAAATCAAGAAAGGAATAAACTACAGAGAATAAAATAATTAATGTGACTATTCTAGGGGAAAGACATTATTCGAATACAAACCATTATTTTATATCTACTTTATGTAAAAATTAGTTATACCCAGGAAGTAGCTATTCATAATATCTAACTCACAAATAGTCACCCCAAACCTCTCCTTTTCCCATAGTATTTACATCATGTCCAAATGACCACCATTGAAATCTGAAAAAAAATTATTTGTTTTTAAAGACTTGTGAAGACCTGACAAATTACATTTAAATATGCTCTCCTTCCTATTCTTTACTTTTGTGAGCCAAACATAGGACAGTCTTAAAGACCAGTTGGTAAATCTAAATATCCCTCCCTTCCACCATCTTCCATGATACTTTTCTAAGTCTGTAGTCAACAATCTGCAATTTCTCCTCAGTGTTTTGCTTCACAAAAACTGGTCAAATTAATTCATCTCACTCATTTTTTTCCTTTTATTAAATTTACTGGGGTGACACTTGTTAACAAAAGTGCACAGGTTTCAGGTGCCTAATTTCACAATACATCATCTGTACATTGTGTTGTGTGTTCACCATCCCAAGTCAAGTCTTCTTCCATCACCATTTATCCCCCATATAATGTTCTTCCCTACCTCCCTGGCAATCATCACACTGTTTGTGTCCTCGAATTCTTTTTTTTTTAATTTTTTGATCACTCCCTCCACCCCTCCCCACCCAAACCCCACCCCTGACAGTTGTCAGCCAGCTCTCTATCCATAAGTCTGTCACTATTTTGCTTGTTAGTTCATTTTGTTCATTAGATTGCACATATGAGTGAAATCTTATGGTCCTTGTCTTTTTCTGACTGACTTATTTCACTTAGCATAATGCCCCATACAATAAACCTTCAAAGAAGTGTTGACAAGGATGTGGAAAAAGGGGAAACCTAGTACACTGTTGGTGGAAATGAAGATTGGTATAGCCACTGTGGAAAGCAGTATGGAGTTACCTCAGAATATTAAAATCAAACTGCCTTGTGATCAGCGATCCCACTTCTGGGAATATATCCAAAGAAACCCAAAAGACTTATTTGAAAGAATATATGTACCTATATGTTCATTGCAGCATTATGTACAATAGTCAAGATTTGGAAGCAGCCCAAGTGTCTATCAGTAGATGAACAGATGTAAAAGCTGTGGTACATCTGTGATTATTACTCAGCAGGTAAAAAAAAAAAAAAAGGAAATCTTACCCTTTGTGATAGCACAGATGAACCTGAAAATCATCTCACTCATTTAAAACTCATACTTTGATGTCTTCATGAAGTGTCATTTTATGTACATATAGTGCGACCCAAATAACTGCAGTATATACACCATCATTTTTTGTTGTTGTTGATGACTAAGGCATTAGTTATTAGGGGAACAACATTGATTTATTGCATGTACCAATATTAAAAATTGTTCTTTATATCCTCTTAAAATTGCACCTGGCCAGATAAAGAAAAATATTTTATCATTCCCTCCTCTGCTTGTACCAATTTAACTAAGCATTCATGGTACTTTTTCAGAACACTTTTTCCTATAATGTTCCCAGAAGCCAATATTAATTACTCAAACTTGTGATGAAATAAAAATGATTTGACATACTGCTATAAATAATGGAAATTAATGGGGTTGAGGATGAATAGTTTTAGTTTAATATAGGTCATTAAGTCTGACTTAGTATCCAGGGCTGTTTCCCAACTTCCTCTGCATTCCCACCCTCCTCCCTGGAACAGCTGCTCCCACAGTGAACTCCCTGGGATTCTGCCACTGTCATAGCGGAGGAGAAACACAGCTGTGCAGTAAAAGAAGAAAAACAGCATTTTAGGACGAATTCTGTTTTCTAGGCCTCAGCTTCCTCATCTGTTGAAAGACAGGCTCTGCTCTTAATATTTAATAATCACTGATTTCCCTCTAATTCCACAGAGCCACAACTCAATGCCAAAGCAATGACTTCTAGAAGACGTTATGAATTAGGCTACAAATGTCTTATTTCTGAGATTTTAATACTATGCAGTATGTTTTGTGGTTTAATAGTATGCAGCTTTCATAAAAAATAATGTGTAATTTTTAAAAATATCATAATTATCATGATAATGCCTTTATAGATGAGATAATCCATTTGTGGTGAAACAAAGTTCCTTTACTCCTGCACAGCTCTCCTGAAAGGAAACTATACTTGTGGGTAAAATTACACTTTTATTACTAAAACATTGTAATAATTCTTTGAAATACATATTCATATCAAAATTGCTCTGTCTACACATAGGAAAAATATAGTGGTCTATTAAAATGACACAACTGATAAATTCAAGTCCCAAAGACCTCTGTTTCATTCTTGTTTCTTCCTTTTTATCCACAGAAAATAAGCTTTTGTCTTGAATTCTGAAAGTAAAAAGGAAGTGGAAAGGATTGTGATTTCATTTTGAGCAAATATTTCCTGTTATTTGGAGTTCTTCATGGGAAAATATATATGATATGCTATCAAAGAAAATGTAAAGCATAAAAATTACACCTGTATAAACAAATGCAAAGAAAAAAAGTTATAAAAATATATTTGCTGTAATAGTAGCTGACAGTGGAGTTAATATGGGTGATATGTTTTCTCCTTTTTTTTTTATAACTTCTAACCTTAACTAATGTGTTTAATGTTTTCTCCAATTGCTGCAAATGGTTAAAATGTTACAAATAATGTGTTAATAAATACATTTAAGTGAGTTTTATTAAGAAGACTGAGTTCTTCTAAAGAAAAGAAAAAATGAGCAAGGGGGAAGGTTTCTTGAGTCCTTGAGTTCACAATACATGTGTCCTTCTCTCTGGCATAGGTAGAACTGTATTTGATGTCCTGTTATTCAAGTATGTGGCAGTTGTGTTAAGGCCAGGTTCAGGTGCTTTATACCTGTAAAGCTTTCCCTGATTCTTTCTGCCCACCCCTTCCCTAATCCTTCATCAGAGGCGTTACTTTCTCCCTCTGTGCTCTCATGCACTCTTCATTTTTTCTTCTGTTTGTTAGCACATTCTGCTGCCTTGTGACATGTTTGTTTGCTTATCTTATTACTTCAAAAGATTCAAAGTTTATTCCAGTTATTAGCCAAGTTTTATTTGTTTTCTCCATACCTTCTATTTCATTAAATTTTATTGGTATCTTACCAAAGTTTAGATAATTCTCACTTTATATCAGGGTTCACATTCAATATTAAAGAAACAGAATGAAGAAATAAACAAAATTAAATATTTATATTTTCTATCTAAATTCTCCCTTTGTCATAGGTGTTGAAAATTCTAGCCATATTCCTTGTCTTTTATTGCAGTATTACAATTCTATTTTTGAATGGAATATGTACCTGCTTGTTTTGCAATATTCTCATACTAAAAGTTCTAGATAGTCATTTTAAATGTTGACAAAAATTACAGTAATGTAAATGCTAACAAATTCTTCCTTTTGAATATAGTCCTAATGGATACTAGGGATGAATGATGAAGTTTGGCAATACTAAGGGGACTTTCTTGGTTGGTGACTTGAGGTGTATTAAAGCTATGAAAATAAGTTATCACTATGCCCTGAATTTTCCCAATCAATGATGAAACATCTATGGCAGGTGATATTAAATTCTCATGACAGTATCACGCAATATCTTTAATCTTAGTCAAGAAAGAAAACTTTTTCAGAAAAAAAATTACAACTTCCTAAGAAACTACAGCTTTAAGATAAAATACCTCTTATTCAAATGTATTCCTGTTATTCAAATATGTGATACCATATTTTACAACTAATGATATGCAATGCTGAGAGCATTGGGGGATATCTAGAATCATAAAAATGCCATTATTTCTTGACTTGGACTGGATTTAGTTAATAACATGATTGGAATACTTTAGTGTTTGGGAGCAACACAAAATACTACTTAAATCAATGCTTTAACTCCAATTCTTTACACTTTACAATAATGTATGCATTATTCCCTAAACTTGTATTTTAATATCCTTATAGTATTATTATTTATCTTTACATCAAGTTGAAATTCTGATACCCTGATATTAAAATATTTAGAGTAATTTTTCTTTCTTATATTTTAATTAAATAAACCAAATTTGTCATATTATTTCAATTTCAGCCTCTGTGAATTAAAAATTTTTTTTTCTCAATTTTTAATTTCAGTAGTATTTTTCTAAATTTTTACTTCATAGAACAAATTTAACCATACTTCAATTTTATAAACAACTTTTTTAAGGATAAAAATTGTAATATCAATGAAAAAATATAATAATGTAATTGAATGTCTATTTCTCAAAACAATACCATGTAAAAACTTTTATTTGTAGTTTGATTTTCTAATTAATCCTTGTTTTCTGGATATGTAAATTAAGCTATTTTCTTTACAATTTACTTACAGTAAAACTTACCAGTTTAATAAGTTTAAACAAATGTAGAAAGTAACATAACTGCCACCATATTCATGATACAGAACATACTTACCATGCCAATAAATTCCTTTGTGCTCCTCACAGTCAATCCCTCTCCCCAAATCTTAGCCTCTGGAAAATACTTCTATGTTTTATAATTTTATAATTTTGCCTTATCAAGAATTTCACATAAATAGAATTAAAAAGTATATAGTATTATAGTTTGTTTCTTTCACTTAGCATAATTATTTCGAGATTCATTTAAGTTGATATGTGTATCTGTATTTTGGTATTTTTTTATTGCAAAATGGTAGTCCATGTTTTGGACATACCAGATTTGTTTTTCTTTTTCTTTTTTAATAGGCATTTGGATTTTGTCTGTGTTGGGTTATTATGAGAAAAGGTGCTACAAATATTTGAATACAAGTGTTTTTGTGGACAATCATTTTCATTTATCTTGGGTAAATAAAAAGGAGAGGGGTTGCTGAAATTAGGGGAGGTTTATGTTAAAATTTATTAGAAAATGCCAAAATATTTTTCAAAATAGATGTATCATTTTTTATTCCCATGATCAATTTAATTGTCAGTCTTTTCAATTTTACCAGTGATGTATATTATATCTTACAATAATTTAATTTATATTTCCCTAATGACTGATAATGTTGAACATCTGTACATGTGCTCATTTTTTATTTATGTCTTATTTCAGTATGTGTCTTTTTACGCCAATGATACACCCTTTTGAATATTGTAGCTTTATAGCAATTAAAAAATCAAGAAGTGTGAGACCATCAACTTTGTTATTTTTTAAAATTGCTTTCACTATCTCTGGTTCTTTGAGATTCCATATACATTTTAAGATGAAAGCTTATACTTCTACAAACAAAAAAGTCACAGGGAGTTCGATAGACATGCCTTTAATCTGTAGGTCACTTTGGATAGTAGGTGTATCTCAACAATATTATGTCTTCCCATCCGTGAACATGGGATGCATTTCCATTTCCTGGTATCTTCTTTAACTTTTTAAACATTTTATAATTTTAACTGTACAAAAATTCCATCCTTTAATTCTCTTTATTCTTCAGTATTTTATTCTTCTTGACGCTATTGTAAATGGAATTGCTGTCCTGATTTACTTTTCAAATTGTTCAGTATTAATATATATACATGCAAATAATTTTTGAGTACCGATTTCATATTCTGCAGCTTTGTCAAACTTGTTTATAAGTTCTAACAATTTCTATTTTGTTTTATTTCTAGTGTGGAATCTTTTAGCTTTTCCATATATAAGAACATGTAATCTGCAAGTAGAGACAATTTTACTTCTTTATTTCTAACTTGAATACTTAATTGCCTAGGCTAGGATTTCTATTACTGTGTTGACTAGAAATGACAAAAGTGGGCATTTTTGTTTTATTCCTTATCTCAAAAAAAGTTTTCATTCACTATTGAGTGTATAACTGTGGAACGACTTGAGATTTAACTCAATGAATCATTTCCTTTTTTAAAAATGATTTGAAATTATTTATTTTTTGTCTTTAGTGTCTTTTTAAAATTATTTTATCATTGTGTAATATTATTTTATTTCAGGAATATGAACATTTAAAATATGTATCAAATATACTGTAATTATAAGAACCTAAAGAAATGTTGACATTTTAAAATTACATTGAACAACAAATTATGTCCTGCTCTTTAATTTATAATCTTATTCACTAAAACCTAGTAAATATCCAAAATCTAATGATGTACAATACATGAATTTGTTCTTTAAGAGATATTTTGAAATTGACACCATCCTTTAAATTCCTATTCACATTCTTACTAGATAATAACCTCTAGTTTAGTTGTATTCCTGTTTTGTTTGTTCTGCATACTGAAAAAAAAAACAATAAAATAATATATCAACCAGAAGATATCCTTCACATTATAGCAAATGATTGACATTACAGAGTATCTACCACCATTCTTCTAGTCTACAAGTTCACATAAATTGTATTTCTCCTTTCTTTTAGTTACTAGTTATATTTGTTCTTTCAGATTGCTTAACTTGGTAAAAAAATTGATATATTATTGATTAATATAAGTATTAGAATGTGTCATGTCCTAAATTTTTAAATGAGACATTCAAAATAAAATATATTGCATGGAAATTCAGTTCTTGAAAATTTGAACTAAACCTAGCAGTGCTTGCTAATTTTAAACTCAGTGCTATTTTAATTTGGCTCAGAAGAAAAGCAAACCTGTGAACTGCCAAAGATTTACCTATTTAATTTCATTGCTTTATATTGCACTGATAAAATAAATTTGAAAAGGCATGAGAGAAGGCCAAGAAAAATATTAAAATTCAATGTAAAATTATGATCTATTTTGTAGCCACAATTGATCGTAAACTCTGGAGGATTAAGCTTGTGTATTTGGGACATAGAAAAATACACTGATGAATCAGACAAGTAGGCAGTTTGGAGTTCAATCATGGTTATTTTTTAAAATGTTAAAGGCAAATAGTGGTGAACTCTTGAGCCTCTTTTATTCAATTTAAACTATACATTCATTGTCATGTTTTAAAATATTGATTTTAGAGCAATCTCTAGGAATATTCAGGGATAGTATTGTAATATCCTCAAATGGTTCTTACTTGATATCCCCTAGGGGAGATTTAGGTAAAAGCACTCATGTATCAACTCTTAAAAATGAACATTTCATATACATATAGTATATGAAAATAATTGTATAGTTAGGGTTCGTATCTTCCTATACTTTCTTAAACAACAGATACAAATGAACTCCTGTTAAGATATCAGAATATATAGTAAGAAGTAGAGTTTAATGATAAAGCCTATTAAGTGTTGCTATGTTCAAGTTTTCCTAAAATAGGAAACGTTCATTACATGAATGCGGAACATTCCATATACTAGTACTTCTCAAGCCAACACAGAATTGGAAATTTTCTATATGGTATACTTTGATTATACTGTATCCATATCTTAGTGGACTCGAAGAATGCAGTAAAACCATTATAGTCAAGAAGCTGTGTTAGATCCTGTAGATGAATTACATTGTTTTAATCAAGACATTTTTGTATAGAACATAAAACAGACCTTAAAAATAACCTGATGTATTTACCTAAGCATTTAGTTTTTTACCCAAAATGAATAGTATATTCATGAAAAGTTAAAATTGGAATTCACAGAAAAACAGTACATTTTTTCTTTCACGCAATTAATGCCACTAAGTTAAAGAGATTACCTTCTGCCCTGGCTGGTGAGGCTCAATGGATTGAGAGCCGGCCTGTGAACCAAAGAGTCACCGGTTCAATTCCCAGTCAGGTCATGTGCCTGGGTGCAGAGCAGGCCACCAGTACGGGGCATGTGAGAAGCAACTACACATTGATGTTTCTCTCCCTCTCTTTCTCCCTCCCTTTCCCTCTTTAAAAATAAATAAACAAAATCTTTTTTTTAAAAAAGAGGGAGATTACCTTCTGATCCTTCAAAATTGAAAATAAATTTAAAAATTGAAATTCAGTTAAGAGTTTATTTTTTTCCTTACAGATATTTGAAGTAGTATAGCCTAGTACTTAGATTTTGCGTGTAAATGTACTACTTTTTTTTCTATCTTTCTTCCATCCTTTTCCTCCTTCCTTTTTTCATTCCCTCCTTCCTACTTCCCTTTTTATTCCCTTGTTCCTTTTCTTCCCCCCTTCTCTGTTCCTTCCCTTTATTTTTTCACACTATGAAAAACCAGCAGTTACATATTGAATTATATTATGACAAACTATGTACTCATATAATACATGTCATTCATTTCTATATTATGGTTCCAATTTTATATTCAACCTTCAAAGTATAGAATAGCTTTATAAGGTAATATCACATATTAATGTAATAAATATCAAGTGCATAACTAATTTGATAAGACTAATTTATTTTACTTATAAAAAAGTTGACTGAATTTGCTTAAATTTTTAATATATATCAACAACTCTGTGATATATTTAAATCATCTGGTGATATTGTCCCTATTAGAAGCTAAAACACAGAAAGATAAAGGCTGTAAAAAAGCCACATGGCAAATAAAAATAATGAACATGAATCCATATTTGGTTACTATTTTTTATTATTCTCGTAGAAATGAACATGACACATTGCAGTGTTTTCTGAAATATGGCTTAGATGTAGAATATAGTGTTTATGTATTTGACTTACCTACATTTATGTAGAAACAGAGCCCAAAACAAGGATAAAGTGACAATATTTTTTGAGGGCATAAATCCTAGATGAAGAGAAAAAGTAGAGAGGCAAAGAAGAATGTGAACATAAAATACTTTAAAAATAAAAATAAATTAATTAAAATAAAATATTTAAAAAAAAGAATGTGAGCTAATGCAAAGTCATGTGTAATAGCCTTGGCTACCAACTTACGAGAAGTTGGAAAGAGACACAGTCTCTGGTTGTGTCTAGGCTGGTGCATACAAGACCTCTGGGCAAATACCAAAGAGAACCATACCTTAGAATAGCCCATGGAAGAAGCAAGAAAGGAAAGACATTTTATTGTCTTCCAGTCCCCATTGGTCAAATTTTGCTTCAGAAGGAGTTAATACCCCTGCAATTACAGGTGAAATCATTTGGCCCATTTTATAGGGTTCTAAAAAAGACAGATTTTATGCCTGGTAGCTGCTACTTTATACAAACCTAGAAGCAATACCAGAAGCCAGAGCCTCTGTTTCTATGGTTATTCAGGTTGGCTGTGCAATAGGGATGGGGACTGGTTAGCCTCAGACAATGCATCCCGAGACATGAATGGGTAAATCAGAAGAGGCATATGAGATGTGCTTCCAATACAGGGCTAAGTGGAGGAGTCATTTTATTTTTATGTTTTTTTCCATGAAGAAGATATTGTAGAAGCTTCTTAGAATTTTTGTGTCCTGGGTTCTATTTTTCAGGGTCCATTACTAAAGCCTAGTGTGCTTCTATAAATGTCAGGACCTCAGTTCCTCCCCTTCCCCTAAAGACATGGACCACATTCCTTCTCTCTGGAAGTGAGTTCCTGGCTCCCGCTCCCACCGTTATAGCCTCTCAGTTCCCAGTATCTCTTCCCTCAGCATTCCCTCCTTCAAACTTTTAGATTTACTTCTCATTCTTCAACTCTTTAGTTTTCTCAGTTCTCCCATTCCTGGCCTTTCTCTGCAGATGTAGCTTAATTCTCTGCTTAGGTTTGTAACTCTCCCAGATTCTGACCTACTTTCGGCAGATCATCCCATAAGCAACCTCACACCTACCCTTCACAAGCCATCCAGGGCTGTCTGCTAGACCTACAGTGTTCTTTCCACACCCCAGCTCCTGTTTCTTAGTGTGAGCCTTTCTAACACCAGCTGTAAAAACATGTGCCTGTCTCTAGGCTCTGTTCCCTTCCCACCGGTCTGTTATTTTTTTTATCTCACCTTTTCAATTCCCAATTGCATGGTTTTTCACTTCTGTTAACTTCTCCTTTATTTGCATATGGAATGATTGAAACAAATCTTTTCAAGATTTTCAAAATCATACTACCTGGGCTTTCTAAAGAATAAAAAATATATCTAAAGAATAAGAAAATAGGGATCTAGAGAAGGGGTGACTTGACTTTTCTCTCTTTTCTTTGCAATTGTGCTCTTCAAGGATGTTTAATTTCCCATAAGCTGCGGGAAGAGTTCTGGAGCCCAGGAGTCAGAGAGAAGGTTTTTCCACAGAATTTGTTGTTTGAGAATTATGGATAAATTATCTATAAATGGAATGAGAGTACATTCCAAGAGAGACTATCGTGACTTCATATCTAATAATTGATAGTCACATGGGATGATCTAGTAGTTCAATATCATGGAAAAATTTACAAGTTTGATATATAACAAATAGCTAAATTATTGGAAACTGGTAAAGTGGAAATATGCAACTCTGGGTGAGAACAAACAGGGCTCAGTTGGAAAACATGTCACTAGCAATGAGCATAAATTAGTTTGATTATTTAATTTCACTGTTTTAGTTTCCTTATATTCCAAAAATGATAAACATGACAACACTGTGAAGATAGTGAGAATTATTGAAGGTATGACATAATATTAAGCACTTGAAGCATAGTAAACATTAAATACATACACTTCTGTTCTTCCCAGTCCTGTTTCAACTTCACCAAGTACATTTAAAAAAATACATGCAGTGTGGGAATTGTCATGAGAAAAATATATACTTAGTGCAAGAAAATTTATAGGAGTATTTAAATTGCCCCTGGCAAGGTTTATGTGGAAAAACTTAAATGCAAACTTCTTTTCTTATTTTTATATTTTGTGTGTTTGTGTACATATGTGCATACAAGTTCCATCCAAAAAGAATACCTTCTGAGGAAGGGCGTTATGGAAGCTTCTGGATGAAAGTGGGTATATGACTCACAATACTGGGATGGTAGCAGACATCTTCATATCCCCCAGGGAGCAGAGCCCTCCTCTATCATGACTCATAGTAGCAATTTGAACAGAGGTAGTACTTTTAAGGGAACCTGTTTAGAGCACTTAGGGAACTTTTGCCAGGACTGCTGCCCACATCTATGACAACTTCAACTACATTAGGGAAGGTACTTTCTCTTCTGGGATGCAGTCAAGCAAAAGGTCTTGTTGCCCATGGGTGCCTCCCCAAAACTCCCCAAGCCCACAGCTTTCAGAGAATTAATAGTGCCACTTTCAGAAGTCCTGTGGGCTTTGACAGTGCTTACACAAGCCTAACCATATGAATTTGAGACTTGAAATCCTTTTATGAATTTTTGATAAACAAATAACCACAATTCTTACCAGATCCTTGAACAATTCCCCAAATGACTGAAATGAAATGTCATGTCAACACATGGAATGATTGACAGGATTCAGATTTAATTTAATTTAAATAAAATAATTTATTGCAAAATTTCTTGTACATCTGAGATTTTAGGATTTGATTTATGAAGATTCTAGGTGAGTTTTAACTTTTTGGCTAGGTAAATTACCTCTTTTGTATTTTATATATATGATATATATGGAGAGATTTGAAATATATATATAAAGAGTTTTTAAAGTATATTATTAAATTATTATTTTTTAGATTTTTGGACCCAAGAATTTTTAAAAATAAAAGGAGAAACTATTTCGTGAAGAGGTTATCCTACATAGAAATTGATTCATAGAATAGATACATAGAGTTAATGATGTAAAATTATGTGAATTATACAGATGACTTGAAAATAGTCATTGCTTTCAAAAATCCAGTTTCTACTTTATAATTCCATGATGCTTTCAATAAAATTGAAATACTTAACCTTGTTCGCTTGAGAGACAATCAGCCATATAAATCAAAGCCTTTATTTAAAAAAAATACTATTCATTACATCTAATAACCTCAGTTTCAGAATCATCATCAAATACAAGCTTTTTATAGCACAACCTTTTCTTTACATACCATCAGACTTTCCCTCAAATAATCTTCAATAATTAAGTAAAGCCCTGAAATATAAGATTAAAAATGCAAACTTCTCACATATCTGTATATAATTTTATGTTCTTGTCAAGGACAAAATAAGCCTTCTCTTAATAAAGAGAGTGTAATTGTATTCTTTAACAAAACATTTGCTTTTCTATTGAAATATCACTTATTCAAAAGAGGAATTGGAAAGAAATATAGTAAAATATATTTTTTATAAGGCAAATCTTTGTTTTATTCTTGGGTTAGTTGGTTGCCAATTTTTTAATGCTGGGCAATTTACTTAACATATCTAACTATTAGTAGGTCATCAGCGATAGGAAAATATATTCTCATAGTCCTACTAAAGAACAGTATGTTGATCATAACATAACCAGTATGTTGAGCATAAATATATTTGGTTGTGGAGATAAATATTATAGATTAATCCTAAAAGAATTTTGAATATTTTAAATCAATTTAACAAAACTATGAGGTCTGTCCAGAAAGCATCCAGACATGAACTGTGAAAAATAGACATTTATTGGAGAAGACACAAGAAACATTGTACATAGGATAATGACTCCTCCTCAGTCCCCTTCAAAGTAGGCACCTTGGGACTGCATACAGTTCTCCCAGGGTCTCTTCCACTGTTCACAACACTCTGCAAAATCCTTTGTTGGAAGAGTCATCAGCTGCCCTATCATTGATGGTCTGAAATCTCCTCCCCTTCAAGGGTGATTTTAGTTTTGGGAAAAGCCAGAAGTCACAGAGAACTAATTCTGAGCTGTAATGGTGCTGTGTTACCTGGGTGATTTGATGTTTTGCAAAAATACTTTGCACAGGATGTGATGCATGAGTGGGTGCATTGTTATGATGAAGCTGCCAATCACAAGCTGCCCATAGCTGCAGCTGCTTTCATCATATTGCATCTCTCAACTGACAAATAGTTAGGTAGTACTCCTTATTAACTGTTTGGCCTGGAGAGGACTATTTGTGATAGAAAACACCTTCCCAATGAAAAAATACAGCTAATATGGTCTTAATCTTGCTGCAACTTTGCCACACCTTCTTCAGGCATGGAGAAGTGACTTCCATTGGATGACTGGACCTTCATTTCTGGGACATAGCTATAGAACCACCATTCATCTCCAGTTATGACCTCTTGAAGAAACCTTGTTCATTGGTAACAGTTTGAATAAAGTCATTAGCAACAACAAGATATTCCTTCTGCTCTTGTAGCAGAAGCCACAGAATAGATTTTATCATGACACATTTCATGCCAAGATCCTGTGTCAAAATCTCACATAGACAGTAGTTTTTGGAATCCCTGGATCAACTTCTAGTTCTCACACTGTCAATGACCGATCTTTGTTGATTGCATCCCATACGAGTTCAACATTCTCAGGTGTTCTGCTTGTTGCAGACCTTCCAGAATGCGACTCACTTTAAAAAGATTCTCGTCCACCTTTGAAGCATTTGTGCCACCCTTTTATTTGTGCTCCACTCATGGCATCATCCCTGAGAGCCTTCTGAATCATCCAAATAGTTTCTGCATAAGAATGTTCAAGCTTAATGCAAAGTTTAAGCAGATTTGTTGGTCTACTCACTCAGTCATTTTGAATGTGATGGCCACACAGTACATATGCTCACTCAAGGAGCTCCCACTGACTAGTACAGGGAAGTCTCATTGTTTACACATGTGCGTTCCAGTCCACCCTCCTTGACCGCCAGGTTACATCTATGTCATGCAAACCATTCTCATTATATTAACAATTACTGACTACCTGTTAATGAATTAAATTTATCCTATTTTATGTAATATTTCTTTGCCTTTTCAATAGCTTGACATTTATTTGTCTTTACTTTTAGCAACTGGTTTATTTTTTTAAAAGATTTTATTTATTTACTTTTAGACAGAAAGGGGAAGAAAGGAAGGAAGAGAGAGAGAGAAACATTGATGTGAAAAAGGGACATTGATCAGTTGCTTCTTGCACACACCAGAACCCACAATCCAGGCATGTGTCCTGACTGAGAATCAAACCAACAAGCCTTTGCTTTGTGGGACAGTGCTTCAAACAACTGAGCCATGCCAATCAGGGTTGGTTTACTCTTAAGTGAATGTATCCCTAAAAACATAATTAGTGAAAATATTAAAGTTAATATGAACATTTTTAAACTTTAAAAAATTTTTAAACTTTTTTCTAAATTATATTGAATGAATAAAAAAGTGAAACAAAATAGGTATATATGTATAGCATCTTTATCAGTGAACTAAATAAGGTAAAACAAGCTTCTCCCCAGTTTTGTTACTATTGAAACTAAAGCAGAACAAATATTTCACAGGGATGTTTTTCACTTAGCTGCTTTACATCTGGCGTATTAGGTCTAATTAGTATTTTTAGTCATAAGTTATTCTTAATAACCTGAGGACTATTGCATTAGTGTAACAATTTATAGGTTTATAAGAAGAACAAATTCGAGAAGGGACACTCCTAATTTGCATGTGCTAATTAGAAAAATATTAATTCTAATTTTAAAATCAGTAATTTAATATTTTGGTAAAGTAGGACAAGATAATAATTCTAATTAGTTATACCAAATTGTTACTAAATGAAACATACTTAATAATCCCTTTGAATGTGTTAAGAAAAGTTTGGTTGTAATAAATATCTATGTGTATTGTTTTGACCTCTGCTTCAACTACACAATCCCAATTTGTTTTCAATGTTTTCCCAGGTACAGGACCCTATGATTAATATCTCTTGCTGTGTTATCTCTGCTGCTAATGAAAAACATTGGGTGTTCTTTCACTTCACAGAATGCAAATGCAGATGAAAAAATTTCACAGGTGAACTCCTTATGAACACTTCTAATTGCTTAGGAACAGTGTTTGAAAATCTCTAGTAATTTGCCATTATTATAATGGATAGCATAAACTGTAATTTTTCATAGTAATTAACTTGTGTCAGCACCATTATTTTTCATTAATTATAAATGAGAAAGAATGAAAGAACACCCACAGGAGCAGATGTGCAAAATTGTCTCTCAGGTTCTGTTTCAGGTTTGGTTTTGCTTTTTTCCTCTTTTTCCTCCCCCACTCAGCACACTGATGTGGGTACACTGTCAAGCTTGGAGAAAATGCAGATGGTAATGCTGTTTGGGGCAGAAAGGGACCAGGAGCATTTAATAATGTTGCTGCCTCTGAAGTTCAGTGTTTTAATAAAAGAAGCTGTGGCTGACATACCAGAGGAAATTACTGAAAACAAACAAAAAAACCTTTATTTTTAGTAAGTACAGCTAAGATAATTTGAGAAAAATATATTTTGACCATCTTTTCCTTCTGTTAGAAAAGTAAAAGCCACTGTCTAGTTTTTCCAGATTTTGGAAAACATCTACACCTATGGTGTGTTAATTGAAGTCAATTAAAAAGAAAAAAAGAAAGAAGGAACTAGGGAAGGGAGGGAGAGAGGGGAAGGAAGGGAAAAAAAGGAAAGAAAAAAGAAGAAAAAAGGATTAACTTCATAGTGATGTTTGGGTGATTAAAAGTCTTTTTTTTGTGTGTGTGTGGTAATAATTTTACATAGTATCTTTCATGGTATCTCTGGAGGGCATACTACAGGTATATCTTGTATATTTTTATATTAAATTTACTTCTTTTAATCTCTTACACATAATTA
Source organism: Mormoops blainvillei (assembly GCA_004026545.1). Classification (NCBI taxonomy): domain Eukaryota; kingdom Metazoa; phylum Chordata; class Mammalia; order Chiroptera; family Mormoopidae; genus Mormoops; species Mormoops blainvillei. Next base: position 293,969 of record PVJD01000928.1, on the reverse strand, counting down.
GTGTTATCCTCATTTTTTTTTTTAACCTTGGGCTGGTCATAGGCATAAAATCTTAAAATCATTGTAATATAAATTTGCTGTGATTTAACAGATTGTTAAGATGGTAACCTAATTAGCAGAAATCTATAGCTGTCATGCTCACTCCTATCTCTTCACAAGTTTTGGTCAGGACTGTCCTCAGAATCATTCTTATTGGATGAGATAAAAAAAGGTTGATCTTTCAAATTTGTTCAAAGTGAGTTCCTCTTGAAAACAAATGTTATGTGAAAAATGAAGCCAAAGGCAAATACATTTGGGACAAGTTGAAAACATAAAATTTGTTTTATCTTTAGGATTTTTTTCAGAGTTTATAAATTGGTAATTTTCACTGTGACTATCTAGGAGGAAAGTGGAATATTCATAGAACATTCTTGTTTCTTAAACATTGTTTTTGATATTGTAACCACCCTTCCCACAACTCTGTATTTCAAAGCATACATTAGAAAATATGTAGTTATGATATTCCCTGGAGGGAGTGTTGCTAAAAAAGAGGAAGCATTACTTCTTTTCTATTACAGAGACTAGCTATCCTAACGGAATCAAGGATAATGGATATGGAAACTGGAATTAGGGAAAGTTTGCTCTTTTTTATCATCGTTCTTCTTAGGCTTGATCTGCCTGTTTGTCCCTAGCTTATTGAATACCTCAAGATTCATCCTATGTTTCAGATATTTTTCTACCCACTAAATTCAATATGTTATTGCTCTATATCAGTTTTGAATTTCAAATATGGTGGTAATAGTGTGTTTTTATTTCTTGGAAGTGCTCAATCAAAAAGTACTAATCTATGTAACAGAAATTTATACGTGTGTGTGTATGTGTGTACCTGTATATATATCAGTCTTATACCAGTGTTTGTTTATATTTAGGATTATGATGATGATTAAATGAGATTATATATAATACATGAGTGCCTAGGATTCAGTGGCTATTTATAAAACTTTAATCTGTTTCAACATACTTTTCTTTATATTCTAAGGAGCATTCATTCTCCTTCAATAATTTTGATATACAAAAATTGGTTAAATAAATACAACAAATAAAACATTTCTCTTCTTTCTTTTTATATAAATTTCTAATCTTTCAATACCATAGTTCTTAAATGTTTCTGCCAAAGCATTCTTAAAGTGTAAAAAGAAAAATAAAAGTACTGACAGGAGTATGTGGGCACTTAACTAGGATGTAAACTTTCTCTGAAGTCTCTTCACTTTTTCTAAATTTGGAAAAAAATACAGAATTCTCATGTTAGTTATACTTTTTTCTCAAAATTTGAAGTAAATTTGACAACCCAGAAAGCCATTCAATGCTTGTCCTATAACTTCTGTATCAGTGTCCTTCATCTGCTGTAACAAATTACCAAATATTTAGTGGATTAAATATCATAAATTTGTTGTCTCACAATTTTGAAGGTAAGATGCCTGATATCAGGATGTCAACAAGGAAGCTTCTTTTCTGGTTGACTGCAGAGAAGATTTTAGTCTTTGTCTCATCCAGTTTCTGGTAGCTCCAGCACTTGTCAACCTGTGACCACTACATTACTCCAATCTCTGACTCCAAGGTCACTTTGCCTCCTTTCACTCTCTTCTGTCTCAAAATTCTGTCTTTGGGTTATAAAGACATTTGACATTAGATTTTGGGGCTTTCTGAATAATCTAGAATGATCGCATCTCAAGATTCTTAAATAAACCACATCCACAAAAGATTTCGTTTTCAAATGAAAAGGCATTCATAGGTTCCAGGGATGTGACATACTAGGTAGATGGTCTTTGAGTAGAAGGGGATATGTTTTTTGGCCTACCACAACATCCTGTGAATCTGGGCTCTAAGATAACTTACCCTGCACATGTCTTTTTTGTTACTTGACACAAGACCTCATGGGATGGATAATATGGGTGTTACATAAAAGGAACAGAAACCTTTACTCAAGATTTGATTCCATGTGAATAAATCTTTATTACTTGCATCTCTACCCCACACAGACTGGATGAGCAGAGGACAGTCGCTCTCTTCCGACCTTGCTTACCATGGAATAAATAAGATATTCATACCTATTTAAGACATTTATATCTATTTATTTATACCTATTCTTTATGTATACCAGTTTAAGAGTTGTTTTTTTTTCCCCTATGTTTAAGTGAATTGCTTAAGGTCAATGCCATTATGTCACAAGTAACAAGGTAATATCTAGAAAGGTAGTTTGTACCTCCTTAGAAACATATTTTCTACAAAATGACATTCTTGCCCTTACCATAAAATATGTCCAAAACTCTAGAGAACTTTTATAAAAGTTTATTTGAGCCAGAGTGATGACATATGCAGGGTAGCAAGATCTCAAATGTTCCTGAGAATTACAATTTTGTGGTTTCCTTTCTGCCCTGAAATAAAGAGGGAACGTGAGGAAGATTATAGAAAGATAGAAGAAAACAAAGCAGGGAATGGATTACAGGATAGAAGGAGGGTCTGAAAGATGGTATATCACAAGTGTATTCACCTCAATGTACAGACACAATGGGCAAGGCTTAAGGCAAAGATAAACCTTTGACTGAAGAAGTTATATGCCTGGGGTCCCATATCCACCATGATCTGCCCAATTAGGAATTTATGAGGCTATCTCCCATAGAACCCCCTTTTTCTCTCCGCATCACCAATATCTTATAAATTTGTGACAGAAAAAGTCTGTTTTTTTAAATTGTGATATTTCTATAAATCCCAAACATGACAATATAAAGTGATGAACATATGCTAATTTTTTGATAAAGTATTTAAAATACATTTTTCTAATGACAGAATAGTAATGCATGGTAGAAGCATATGTATACACACACATGCATGCATAAATATAGATACACACACACCTATATATGTATATATACACACACACATAGTTGTGAATTTAGCTGTGGTTTCTATTGCCACTTTTTGGGGGGATGCAAATTATGATTAAACAGTTATCTTTGGTTAAATAAGAGAAGACTGGTATAAAGGTGGCTTTACAATAAATGCTAGGTCTACTTCCTTTTGAGTATATGCTCTGTTTTCTTTCTAACCTCATCCCCATCAATGTCCCTATGCTTTCTACTGGCCTCCTTGCTGCAACCTGCCATAAGATATTTGCTCTTGTCATTCCCTTTACCTGGAATATTCTTTCCCCAAATATTTACATAATTAAATACCTCACATTCTTCAAGTCCTTGCTCAGATGACACATACTCAGTGATCCCCTATTTAACACTGCAAAATTTCCATAATTCAAACCCTCTTTCCTCTTTTACTTTACTTTTTTCTTCATTATATTTAATACTCCCCATTGTAGTACAATATGTACCTTATTGCCCATATCTCTCCACTAAAAGAGCTTTTTCTTGAAGGCAAAGGAAATTTTTTGTTGTTGTTTGTTTCATTCCCTAAAATATTCAAAATATCTAGAACACCTCTGGAAATTAATAGGTTCTCAATAATATACGTTGAATTAATTTACTCAAAAATATCTCATTAAGCCACTTATTGTGGCTCTTGATGCTATTGGTTATACCTTTGCCTTACATTATCTTTCAGTGTCCTGAATAACTGTAGAAATACTCAATTTTTAACTTCCCACACTATACTCTATATTGTAACTAGCTTAAATGAAATGACATATAACTGAAAAGTGTATAACATGGGTAACTTGAAATATATTTTATGTTCACTTGTACATAAAACATGTTTAATATTATTTTAAAATATTTCAAGATGATATCAACAAAAAACAAATGCACTCAACTTTCAAATTAAAAACTTCATTTAAGTATCTTTCTTTTATAGGATATTAATATGATAAATTCTGCAGCTCCTCAGCTATGTGAATTAGCTCAGAACCAGTGTGTAATAATCTCACAAAACTTCAGGTATTTAGAGTCCTTAGCCTAGAGTTACTTAGGCAAGTGGTCATATTTGTTTCTTGTGTTGCAGTTTAGCAATAGAATGAAAGTCAAGTTTCAACTTATAAGCTTGTGGTGTTTTCCAGTTTACTTCCTCAAAGTAATCAAGAAAACTACTCATTAAAGGACTCTAAGACTCTGAATTGACTAGGAGCTGAAGAATAGGGAAAACTATATCTGGCTTAGTGCTGTTAATCAGACTCTAGTTAATATCTACAGCTTTGTATGTTTTCATTGTTATCTGGTTTTTGGGTTTTTTGTTTGTTCGTTTTTGTTATACAAATTTCTTAAGATGTCAGTAAATTTCTGACAATTTTATAATTAACTACTAAGAGACTTCCATGAATCAGACCATTCCCAAAGACCCTGTTTCTTTGACCACCCCAATTTTTGTTACACATTTGTCTTGTAATTAACCACTACCTCCTGTGCTCCTCCTCATTGAGCTTCTCTTACTTTGGCTGATGTAAGGGAACACCTATTCAGTTGTCCTCTCTCCAGCCTTTCAGGCCTAAAGCAAATTGCAAACTTGACTTACTTTGTTTACTTAGATGTTTCCATTTCCCTAACCATAGAAGATCTCAAAAAAAAGGGAGAAAGGAAAGTGTTGTGGGAGTGTGTATCAGCAGACCGAAGGAGCAATAGTGACGGGAAAAACTCATGATGAGCAAGTTCAACTTTCTCGTCTCCTCAAATCTTTGCATTCTATTCTTTTAAATGTAGATATTTCTTATGTTTACTGACACTTAGCATGGATTATATAAATGCCCCTAAGGTGTTCAAATGAAAACAAAATTTATCATGTTATAAGACAAGTCTTTGACATGGGTCTACTGAGACAACTTAATATTAATCAGATTCTCGGAAGTTATTTATTTAATTTGCTCTGAGAAGGAGTAGAAAAATTACCCATTTTTATGCAGTTAATTTCTTCTAATTTTTTTGGTTTTGCTTTACATATTTTTACACTATGCTTTTTACTATAATGTTGATATTCTTCAATGTGTCTTTGATTAAGGTAACTCAAAAATCATTTACAAATATTTTTCTCAATAAAACCCTGCTTGTTGGTTGCTATTACTATCAACTCTAGTTTCTTTGTTTTTGAATTTTCTTGATACAACTTTCTAAAATTGGTTTTTCATTATATATCTATATATATGTAAATGTCCTTTTGAATAAAATCTAGAATTTTAAATCATTTGGCCATAATAGACAAGATGATTTGTTGACCATACTTATTTGATGTTATGCTTTCTATTTCTAAACCTTCAATTCTATAAGTTTATTTCATTTTATTTTAATAGATAATTTATTTTCTTTTATTGATTTATTTTTGCAGTAATGGGGGAAGTATACATTCTTTAAACAATTCTTACCATTATTAAAATCTTTTTATTTAACTATAAATGTCAATAATATAAAAGTATTTTGACACCACAAACATACACAATTACTATAAAATGTGAAAACGAGTAATTTATATCCTTCCACGTTTATCTGCTGTATTAGGCTGACTTGCATAAAAAGTATTTAAGATTCTTCCATTTTTTTCATGGCTTTTTAGCTCACTTTTTATCACTGAATAAAATCCTGTTGTCTAGATACACCGTAGTTCATTTATCCATTCACATGCTGAAGGACACCTTAGTTGCTTTCAAGCTTCGGTAACTGTGAATAAAACTGCTTCAAAGATCTGAGTACAGGCTTCTATGTGCACATACATTTTTCAGCTCTTTTGGGTAAGTACTAAGGAGGATGACTGTTGGACCTTATGATTAAGAATATGTTAATTTCATAAGAAACTGCCAATTTTCTCCCAAAGTGGTTGTTCTATTTTGTGCTCACACGAGCAATGAACCAGAGTTTCTATTGCTCCACATCCTTGCAAGAATTTGGTGTTAACAGCATTTCGTGTGTTGGTGGTTCTAATAGGTGTGTAGTATGTTGTTGTTTTAATTTGCATTTCACTGTGGTCTATGATGTGGAACATTTTTTCACATGCTTATTTGTCACCTGTATCTCTTCTTTGGTGAGGTATATGTTACTGGTATAGGTTTGCTGGCATTTTAATCAGATTGTCTCTTTTCTTTAGGCTGTGTTTATGTGTGCAGAGTAAGTATAATTTATTTTTATAAGTAATGAGTCATTAACGGGCACTTCAGGAGGTAATTAAAAGGAAATTGAGCCCTTCCCAGGTAGTTCTGCTAGTTGGAGTATCATCCTGATGCACCACGGTTGCAGGTTCAGTCTCCAGTCAGAGCACTTACAAGAAGCAACCAATGAATGCATGAATTTGTTGGCATATATTATTTGTAGAACATTTTATGAATGTCATTTACAATATTGGGATTTCACCATAAGACTTTGTCTAAAATATTGAAAAAAAGATGTATTCGTAATTTTTATCGTGTGTTAAAAAGGATAATGATTAGTTTAACTAGTTCCCCCCAACGCTCAGGATTTATCTACAGATGATTTTGAGGTTTAGAGAATTGATTAAAGTGAATTTTCTCCAGTTTTACATTCTTATTTTAGAATGTCTCTTCTCTAATGGTGACAGATTTAGATGGTTATGCCTGATTTAGTACCAATATTTACCTGGTGAACATGGTATGATTTGGTAGTTTAACAACTTTAGAAACTGTGGGAAATAAAGTCCTCAGGGAGCATGTAATGAGGAATTGAGAAATGATGAGAAATGTAACCTTAAGATTAATACAAAGTATAAAGCAGCTTGTTAAGCACTATGAAAGATATCCCAGGTACATATAACATGAACCTAGAGGGCAGACAAACCAACCCACCTTTATTCTGGTATTGGGGGAAGTTTTGTTGAAGACACAAGAGTTGGTTAGAGTTTGAAAGGATGGGTAGAAATTTGTAAGGGTGAAAAACACAAGTTACTCCTCAAGACAATATGAAAGGCTTGGTTACTTGGTGAATGGTGAAAACTACAGTAAAACTGACCATAAGGTTGAGACACAGGCAACTGGAGAAGAAAGTGAGAAGTCTGCCATTTTTTTCTATAGACAAAGGCTTATAACTGGGTTATTAGTTTTATTTTCTTTTGTACTTTTAAACTGATATAATCAACTATCAATATGGAAGATGATCTGGAATAGGGTGGTTAGAGAGAATATTATTTCAGAAGTTTAAAAGGCATCTAAGGGGTGCTTTACTAAGTAAAAGAATTGGAGATGGATAGATGTAGGGTCCACATTCAATGTTAAAGATGTCAGGGAATGAGAAAGAAGGAGAAATCAAGGTTTAATTTTGAAAATTATACTACGGTGGTAGAGAGGAAGGTAATTCAATTAAGTTTACATAACAAGTAGAAAACATATTTTCAAAGGTAGTAAATTTAGTTTTATACTTGCTCAGAATGCGATTATGAAGTATTTTCAGAATACCCAGGTGGTTATGCTAAAGAAAAAGAATTATAAGTTTGGAGAAGACAAGAATAATGTAGAAATACTCATACTTTCTTAGACTAAAAATAACTGGTGAAATGTATGGACCTTTAACTCAGTGAGTCTACACATCAATACACACCAAAGTCACATGCAATTCCAGTGATATCAGATTATGTTTGAAATCATGAAAGTATATCAGATTACCTAAGGAAATATTTTGAGTTAAAAGAGAACACAACCTTAAATGGATCTCAAATGAAATATATGATGGACCTCAGGTGGAATGAGAACAAACAAAACAACACTAAGAAATAAAAGATAAATAAATTGAACGTACTAAGGATGGTGCTAAACAACACCAAAAAGCAAGACTTTCTAATAGTAGAGAGAATTTCACCATTACCAAAGCTATTCTACAATCAAAGAAGAATTTAAAATAGGGCTTAGGATTTATCAATTACAAAATTGTTAATAGTATTAGCTGGGATAAATTCTTCTTATGTGGTGGTAAGAGGAGACAATAAACTATAATTGATTGAAGGATGAATTTCCATTTAAAAAGTTAAATCATAGTAATTAAATTTACTTTTTCTTATTTGATATTAGGGTAATGTTAATATGCTCTTTTCTATTGTTAATATTATGCATTCATATTGACTAGTGGAGATTATAAATATTGACTAAATTCCCATACCTCTCTCATTAGGGAAACTACCCCATTTACATTTTCTATAAAAGTAAATGGTCACCTTGGCCATAACTACCTAGAAAATTATCCCAGGATCTGAAGACTAACTATCCCTCCTTCTACTGAATACGTTAGAATTTCTCTGAAGTTGGTCAAGAAATTATCTTATTACTTGAATTATTGGGAAGGAGGGATTTCTGTACTTTGCAACTAAAAAAAAAAGTTGTATCCAAATGCCTAACCTTTAAGGTCACTTATATACTCCCCCAGAAATTCCACAATATATTGCTGGGGGGAAATATGAGACAGAAACTAATAATATAGGACTTTATACTTAATGATGAATGAATACATAACATGATCAATCCCCATTTTCATTAACAGATAACCCCCACATTGTTGGTTGGCTCCATTTATCTCCATCTCTGATGGTAGAAATTCAATGCTTTTACTGTATAATTTGTCATTCTTAACCACTTTAAACCACTTTATTTCTATTCCATGAAAGTTTGTATTTGTAATTCAATCCATTTTTTTCCTGTTCTGTTTGCTTTGTTTTGCTTTATTCACTTATAGTTTAGCTTATTTGGGGTAAATTTTCATGTTTAGATGCACATTATTTCTATCCTTTTATTTCTGTTCCCTTTTGATTCTTTTCTAGTTATTCCCAGAAGGTTTTTGTCAGCCTCTCTAATTTTTCTCCTTTTCTTTATTTTATTTATGAATCAAAGAAGGATCCTGCACCTTAAGGATATTAAATATAAAGCAAAGTTAAAAATAGCCATACATTAAAAAAAGAAAGTCATATATTTTTAAGTGAATTGTTTTAAAGAAAAACATGTGACTTTAATTGATAGACATTCAAATTGCTTAGAATTTTTCATGTAAATATCCACGAACTTCCATCATCTTCTTTAATTCTCCTTTAATGAGAAGTCTTTATGCTTTAAGAAAAAGAATTCATAGTAACCTTTTAAATTTCCATGCTAATTTTCTCTTTATTTCTTCTACTGTCACCTTATTGTTTCTACTGAATAACATTGAAAACATGTAAGGATTAGAAGCAACATGGGACAAACTTGATATTTGTTCACTACGTTCTGGAGCAACATCAGCATTCAAAATACTGTTTGTACGAAATCCATTTGACTTTTCTTTAAAAGGTCTTTTCTGAGCTGGAATTTCCCATTATTATGAAACACAGAACAAGTTAACAAGAAACTGAAACAAAGAGTTTAAAAATAATCTTCAAAATAGGTGAATGAGAAAAAATGCCACTTGAAAATTTATGAAGTCAACATTTCCATTAGTAGATCTTTTCTTGGATAATCACCAGTTTGTTCATCAGTTAACATTTTACCAGCAGTGAGTAAGTTTCCCCCATGATTAGAAGCATCTAAATGTGAGCAGCACTCTTTGGCATAACTCTAAATTATATGCCATTTATTTAGCAGTTACTGTGTAATTACTGTGTCTTAATTTGAACATTAAAAATGTATTGAGTTCTACATGCAGCATTTATAATTACAAGATCAATTTGTGGTTAACTGATTTCACTGCTAAGATTTTGTATTTGGAATATTTATATGTGCTTTCAAGATTGCCACAGTAGAGACTTTTGTGTAGAAGTGTACTTCAATAAAAAATAAATCATGTGTATTTTATGGTGGATTAATATTGACACATGCAAAGTGCAAAACCCATGAAAGAACCAATAATGTAATAGATGGAAAATATTACAAAACATTTCTATGTGTGTATATTTATGTGTGTACATGTATACAACCCTACACACAACACCGTACACACACACACACACACACACACACACACACACCAGATTAGAAAGCCCTATGTATGAAGAATAAAGCCTTTTTGGAGCTAGATGAGCATTTTCCCAAAACTAGGCATTTTAACTTGTTATAATTTTCTTTAAAATCTTGTTATGATCTCCATAAACAATGTTACCAAAATATTTCTATATTGTATTTCCGTGTTGGCAGAAACCTTTAGTCTCATAATCTATGCAAGTTTCTATACCACTGAAACTTCGAAATGACACAAACTTGACTTTTGCCCAGTCAAGCATAAACATGATTGATTTGGTAAATTTTGTGATATATACATGTTTATTCTTTGACTAAAGTTGATAAACTGATTTTCCGAAGAGAAAAAAATGTTTCAGAATACAGTTTTAAGGAGCTATTTAAGATGATACATCTGGAGCACAGCACATTCTGCTATAGGAAAGAGTAATTAGATACCTAGTTTGGTGTACAAAATTTTGTATGAATGACCAGGTTAAATTTCTGCCTTAAATCAAAACAAAAATACCCCAAAGATCCACCTTAAAAATACAGCTTCAGCAAGGTGGGTGTACAGTGCTTTTGGGATTTTGAATGAAGCAGTAGGTTACAATTCAGGCATCAAAGATGAAAGTATACAAAACAAAAGACAAAAATTTAAAAGAAAAGGAAGATTTAAATGGAGGACTTGAAAACAAAATCAAAACAACATAGCTATCTCTGAAACAATAAAATATTTGATATTTGCCATCAGAGATATGTTTTTGGAAATTGATATAATAGACAATTTGGAAATTAAATATAATCAATTTAATATGTAACTTTTGAAATTAATATATTATAGTACAATATAATTAGCATAGAGGTCTGTCCAGAAGGTATCCAGCCATGTAATATGAAAATAGAGATATTTACTGAGGAAGGTATAAGACACAAGAAATATTGTACATTGTATATATTACAGTGATGCCTCAGTCCCCTTCAAAATAGGCACCTTGAGACCTCACACAGTTATCCTAATTGCCATCAGCTGCCCCATCATATTTTCCTGAATCTCATCAATGGTCTGAAATCTCTTCCCTTTCAAAGGTAATCACCTTTGTTTTGGGAAAAGCCAGAAGTCCAGGGTGCCAAATCTGGGTTGTAAGGGGATGAGTCACCGGGGTGATTTAAAACTCTGCATGATACATAATACATGAGTGGGTGCCTTGTCATGATGAAGCTGTCAATCATCAGTGCCCATAGTTGCAGCCTTCTGAATCACCCGAATAGTTTCCACAGAGGAATGTTCAAGCTTAACACAAAATGATGCAGATTTGTCGCTCTACTAGCTTAGCCATTTTAAATGTGATGGCCACACAGTACACATGCTCACTCAAAGATGTCTACCGCCCTCACTGACTAGTACAGTCAAATCATTATTCACACATGTGCATTCCACTCCACTCTCCTTGGCTGCCAGTTTACAGCGATATGGTGCAAACCATTCTCATTATATTAACAATGTCTGTGGAGCTTTTCTGGACAGACATACTTTATATCAATATACTAGTAAGATTTATAGATCTATATATAAATATATACATATTCATATAAAATAGTATATATATAAAATAGTGTAAATTAGAAAAGAATTAGGAAATCTGGGGAGATACTAAAAAGTAAAAATTTCTGAAGCACTAGTGGTATATATTTGTCATGAGCTAGTTGCTTTTTCTTCAGTCACTAATTTCACTCACCTTTTCTGAGAAATGCTCTTAATTGGTCTTTACCCAAAGACACAGCAATTTAAAATGAAACATTTTTTTGTCTGGAATTATTTCAGAGTGGGCACCTTGTCACAGCCTGGACTAATCCTATTTCTAGATCTAAAGGTTTGAGGATATGGAGTGAGAGAAAGAAAGAATGAGAGACACAGAAAGAAAGAAGAGAGGGAGAGAAGGAGAGAAAGAGAGACCCGTATGCATGGACAAATGGATCTAAAAAAGAAGTCTGTTGTTACTGCCAGTAATACATCATTATGTTCCTCAGTGACTATTCTGTCAGCTGTAATAAAATGTAGAGGACACGTTCTGTAGCAACAGTGAAGAATGAAGCAGAGCCCTCATTGGTTTGGCTCAGTAGATTGAGCACCAGCCTGGAATCGGAGAGATCACTGGTTTGATTTCCAGTTGGGACACAGGCCTGAGTTGTGGGCCAGGTCCCCAGCTGGGGGCGAGCAAGAGGCTACAAATCCATGTATCTCTGTATCTCTCACACATTGATGCTTCTCTCTCTCTTTTTCTCCCTCCCTTCCCCTCTCTCTGAAAGTAAATAAACAAAATATTTTTTTAAAAGAACGAAGCAGAAATTCACACAGGAAAAAATAGAAAAAAATATATTCTTTACAGCATTTGAATATCTACCTGCTTTCCAGTAGTTTCTTATATAAGTCGTGTCCTTACCTTAGGTTCTTTGAGAAACATGAAAATCTTTTCTACTTAAGTTGTTGAATGGGTTTATGTTACTGGCACTGAAACAAACAAACAAACAAACAACAACAACAACAACAAAAAACCCACAACATTTTATAAAATAAAATTAGGCATGAAAACAGTAACAATTATAGAATAAATGTTTTTAAAATGTAATTTAGGATTAAAAATTATAGTGAATAAAGCAAAAATGAATTATAAAGTACCAAGTAGTAATGGTTTATATACAGTCATGTAAATACTTCATATTAAAAAGGGTTTTGTCTGTGGAGGAACACCCAAGATACAAATTTCTGTTTAACGCAATAAGCTAAAGCAGACAATTAGGTATGCCAACTCAAAATGTTTAGAATTTATGTATTTTCATCCCTCTGCAGTCAGTTACACAGAACTTTTGTAAGTAAAGTCACGGTGGCAAATTATAGCCCTAAAGAATTGGATTAGTGAACTTCAGCGTTTTCCGATCTATTTTCTAATAATGACATCCATCCACTTCTAATTTCAATCCATAAGTGCTATCTATATTTGTTTTATATTAATGGTCTGGCACGATTTCATGTTGCAATGGGATTCTTTATTGATAACTTCTTCCGAAGAGCTTCGGATCAGAATGCTATTTTGATTAATAAGAGCTCAGGTTGCTGTTAAATTTTCCTATTAATAATACACTGGAGGTGCTCTAAAGATGAATGTCAGCAGTCCTTTGAGTATCAACTCTTCATCTTAAAAATACGGCTTGTCTCAAGATGAACAGACTAAGCAATAGCTGAGCACTAAGGCAGTAGCAAAATACCTGTCCTTAGTCACTGGAGAACAATAAAAGCCTGTGTGTAGATTTTAAGAATATAAAGTTTATTACATGATGAAGAAAACAGTAAACCACTGACTTGCAATAATTTACCAGAATAGTTCTTTTATTTTTACAACATTTTTTAGTTTGGTTGAACACGGGAAAGAAAATTTTTTTAAAAAGACACCTAATTCACTGTTTCTGCTCGCTCTAAGATTTAAGAAGGGAAAGCAGTCTGAATGCAAAATACAGGGTCTGGCACAAATAACACCCCTTTTTTATTACCAAATCATAAGCATGTAGTTCTACAACAGTATAACACTCAGCACACCATATGACGTTTTCTGTGAAATATTCAAATTGCTGTCCATCTCATGTAAGATATTCACGTACCCTAACAACCATGCTCGAGCCAGCCTTACGCCTGTCAGACTCTGTATTATTACTTCTATTGTTTCCATAATTTAGAAGGAAATCTACTTCATCATACTTAAGTTATAACCCTTTTCTCTTAATACCCATATTTCTTATTTAGGTTGAGTGTGTATAATGTGGCATAAAATTAATTGATTATTAATTGAATATAATAAATTCTTGGAATTTTTATTACAATTTTTAAATAATTAAAATAAATTGATTATCTCTACTGTTTGACTTCTTGGCTTTAACAGTTATGCTATCATTTTTGTTAAAAATGATGATAGTATAATCATCATTTACTTTATGATAGCATAATCATCACTTTTACAGTGAGCTCTACCAATGCCTTTACTACTTCATCAGATCAAATACATACATATGCTTCTCTTCCACACTTATTTTCCCCCATTTTTCCTTTCCATAAGTGTGGCTATTACAGAATACTAGGCCCACCTCCATTCACTTTGGTATGCTTTTCACAAGGCCTTTATGTTACACCAAACCTTCAACTACCATATCAGCACAGATAACACGGATCTATAACTGCAGCATCCTTCAACATTTATTTTTCATTAGAGAAATTCAACTTTGGAAATTGCACGACTGTAAAATGTCTTAGAAAATGTGTTTTTTCTAAAACTAAAGAAACTAAAGAATTTGCTTAACTTTTCTCATGAGAGTAAATTATGGTAAAATAACATATTATATAACAAAAGAGAAGCAGAACCAAATGGAAATGTATGCTTCTGTTATGTCACTCATTGTAAGTTTGAACATGAAGTTACAATAAATCATAAAGTAATACTTTTGATTATCAAATATTTTAAAGCAATGAGGTTAAATATCTTAATTTTTTTCAAATATTATCTCTTTAGTTTGCTCCTACTAGTCTAAAATTTATGCAGTTTTATGCTGCTTGAAAATTGTTTGTTATTATATAGAAACTTTCTTATTAATGCAGATGGAACCCATAGATGGAAATTAACCTGAGATTAGTTATAAAAAAGAACACTACTTCAAAAATTCATGATGATATCTATAATATCTAGATCTACAAAATCTAGAGCAAAGGAATACTTTTAGAGGATTAAGAGTTTATTTAATAACCATAATAACATTAGATAACTTAAGAGATAAGTAAAAAATAATTAAATAGGTAAATAACATTATATTTCCCATACAAGTTCTGGATCAGAAAATTGCAAGGGTGAATTTATGCTAAAGTTTAATCCTTTCAAGGCATAAGTTATTTGTATATATACAGCATATGAATAATAACAAAATCTGACAATAATAAATATTAAAGAAATGAAAAATAACTGTAGCTTATGGATGTTCAACTTTAAAAATATTAACAAATATAATTCAGCAATACATCATAGACAGTGTGTTCATCCCAGAAAGATAAGAATTACTTGTTCTAAATCCATTAATGCAATTCAACTTGTTCTAAATCTGTTAATGTAGCTCAACTTTTTTATTTCAAGATTCATTTATTTATTGATTCTTAGAGAGAAGAAGGGAGGGAGAGAGGGAGAGAAACATCAGTGTGTGGTTGTATCTCATGCTCCCCATTCTGGGGACCTGGCCTGCAACCCAGGCATGTGTCCTGACTGGGGAATCAAACCAGTGACTCTCTGGTTCTCATGATGGTGCTCAATCCACTGAGCCACAGCAGCTAGGGCTAATTCAACTTATTAATATAGAAATGGGAAATGAAGTAAAAGCAATTCACAAAAGAAAACAAAATTAACAACAAACATTTATGGGGAGAAAAGAGAGAGAGATTAAATGGATCTCTCCCAAGTTGAATGAACTAATTATTTAAATGATAATATTACATTTCATCTTCAGTTTATTAAAAGTTAAAATCAATTATAGTGATGTTGAGGATTCAAATAAATAAGGACGTTATTTTAACTTTTTAGAGCAATTTGTCTATATATTTTTTTATTTAGCAATTTTACTGCTAGAATTTATCCTACAAAATTTTTGTCAATATATTCAAGTTTATAATTAACAATAACATTCAAAATATTTTAAAATAAAATAGAGGATTGCTTAAATAAAGTTGACTGCATACTGTATGTAAAATAATGATGTTCTTTAAGAATGATGCACTAATCATTATAATATACTCAAAGAAAATTAGAATCAACTTACAGGACAGTATGCTTTCATGTCTCCAAGGTGAAGGGCTATTTAAATATGCTCCTCAACCAACCACACAAATGTTTGGGAAAAAATACACTTACTCTGCATTATTCTGGGAAGGACTGTAAATATCAACAGTTTTTCAAAGGCGATTACAATCTCCAAAATTTTGAAAAAACATTATATGGTAAACAAGATGGTCTTACAATTTAGAGAACTTTAGTGATTTTAAATATTTTATTAGACATTGAATTAATTTTATAGTTGTTTAAATTAAAAATATATTATATTCTTAATATGATGGCTTACGCAAACAATACATGCTCATCAGTACCAAATAGTTTTAAAGATAAACTTCAGACAGTGCTAGAATTTGTTCTTAAAGTTTCTTCAGTTCACAATCTTCTCTGAATTCACAAGTAACTTTCGGGAAATACATTAAAAATTTATAAAAACACATTTACTGATCCTTTCATTATGGATTTCTTTGGAACGGCTTATGATTGTACTTTGATAATAGTTAAATAACTAGTAAATATTTGTTGTAAGTGTGTTTTAGCCCAGTTCCCCTAAGAAGGTGACACAGATATGTAATTAAATATGTAAGCATTTTAGTAGAGGAAATGGCTATCTGAGAAATAATAAGAAAGGGACTGGACAGGTAGCGAGGGCAATGCAAGTCTGACTCTGAGTGCAAGAGAGGTAGAGAAAGTTGAATGAAAACATCCTAGAGTGTTCTGCAGTCTAAGGAAAGTTTGCCAAAACTACTGGGACATTTTCAAAACAAAGCTGGTCGTGTGAGAAGTTTGCATATACCAGCAGCATGTCTGCCATACTATCCCTGTTGCACTGAGTCATGGCTGAGAACATGCCCATTGAATACATGTGTTTGCAGATCTGTCCTGATGAATTTCAAAGTGCAACAACTAGGCTACCAAGGCTGCTGCAGTTAGTTAATATATATTAATTCTTAGTTTAAAACTATTAATATAAATTGATACATATTTTCCAGTTATTTTCCTATATTTATTTTACATACATAAATACACAAATAATTACATGTATGGAAACATACTGTATTTTGACATATACAATGCACACTTTTATTCCCCAAATTTTGGAGGGAAAAATAAGGATGCGCATTATACATGGGTAGTACTAATTCTGTATCTATATAAACATTTTTAATTCTTTTATCTTTGCTTATGCACTAAAAATGTAACTCTAGAAAGCAATAACGATGTTTGTATGCAAAATAATTCCCTGTAATATGATAATAGGTTTTGTTGGACTTACAACGAATTTTCAACGAATTTTCAACGAAAGCAGTTTGAGCCAGTCATTCAACTACATGAAACAAAGAGCAATGTATTGTTATCCACAGAGTATGATAGATGATACTGATTGTCATCCACCTGATAAGACAGGTAAAGACAATTGTTATCCACTTGATAAGATAGGTGATGCCAACTTTATTACCATAGGGTGAACAATGTGACATTTCTCTTTGTACGTTTTAGGTGGGAGAAATTATTGGAAAATTCCTTGGCAAATATTTAAACAGTTTTGGTATGCTGCAAACTTTAAGCTAAAAGTTATTAAATATGCTGGAAAGCATGGTAGTAGAGTTGCAAAGAGACATTTTGGACCTCCCCTCACAGAGAGTGTCGTTGGATTGTGGCAACAGGAAGAGAAGCTTCTCCATATTCCAAGACAGAAGAAGGCAATGCGAGGGAGACCTCCAAAGTGGCTGGAGGTGGAGCAGGAGGTGAAGACCTGGACTCTGGAGCAGCATCAAACTGGGATCTCTGTTTCAACCAAGATGATACAAGAAAGAGGTAAATGAGTTTCACTGGAAAAAAAAATTAATGATTTATCAGGGACACCTAAATGGTACTTTAACTTTATGAAGAGAGAATGTTTGAGCATGAGGACATGAATGAAATTTGCCCCAAAACTTCCAGCAGCCTATGAGAATCAGGTTTTGTAATTTCATTCTTATGTTATCAATCTTCGAAAGACTTACAACTTTGAGCTGTTCCAAACAGTCAGCATGGATGAGGGCCCACTCACATTTGATGTGCCATCCAACAGAACTGTGGACATCAAAGGAGCAAAAGCTGTAGCTGTTAAAACTAGTGGTCATGAGAAAATACATTTCACTGTTGTTCTAGCTTGTTGTGCAGATGGAACAAAGCTACAACCTATGATCATTTTTAAACGAAAAAAGTTTCCAAAAGAAAAGATTCTAAGCAGACTTATTTTCCATGCTCATGAAAACGGATGAATGAATGAAGAAGGCATGAAAATCTGGTTTAACAAAATCTAGTCATGAAGGCCTGGAAGATTATTTTAACAGCCAGCTTTGCTTGTTTTTGATCACTTCAAAGACCATGTTCCACAAAGTACAAAAGCAATGGCAGTAGACTTGAAAACCTAATGTGCTATGGTACCTGGTGGGCAAACCAGCCAACTGCAACCCCTTAATTTATCAGCAAACAAGCTCTTTAAGGCCCTAATGAAGACAGAGTAGACGTTGTGGATGCAGTCAGTTGGTAATGATTTAACACCTACAGGCAGGATCAAGAAAGCAGACATTACCCAGTTTGTGATTGGATACTAAGATCGTGGAACAGGGTCAAAAGAAGGAAGTGGTTGTGAAATCACTTAAAAGATGTGGCATCAGCAATACTATGGATGGAACTGAGGACGATGAAATTTACCGTGATGAGGAAAGTGACTCTTCAGAAGACACCAGTAATGTAGAAATTGAAGATGAGGATACTTCTGATACTGACAGTGACGAAGAGTTCTTGCCCTTCTATGATGCGTGAATATTGTAAATTTGTTACCGGTACAAAAAGCCTCTTGTACTTTGTATCCATTCTTGTGTTTTGAAATAACTTGTTACATAAAATTTCTTGTACCAAAATATGTCAGAAAATAAATGCTAAAATTCCTTTATAAAACAAAAAATATGTATCCAAATATAAATAAATAAATAAATAAATAATTACATTAAAAAATTAAAACAAAACATTTTTTCCTGAACGTTTGGGCCAAAAAATGGGTATTCATTATTCACAGCAAAATACGGTATTTAAATATGTGTGTGTGTGTGTGTGTATAGTCCTCTCTGATACATTTCCTTAAGTGTACCACCTGAAATTTGAAAGAGTAATGTATCTTTATCTATGACTAGTTATGCATTTCAGAATCTAAAAGTATATTTTAGGTACTGTGTGAAGTTCACAATAGATAAAGTGAAATGGTTATTATCTCATATACTTTCGAAATTCAAAGCTTCCGTTGAGAAAGTGATGATTATAAAGATTAGTTGCATAAGAAATTTAAAAAAATAGCTATGTTAGCATATAGAATAGTATTAGATTATGGAGAGAGGTCTTTAACTGATAAAAAATCAGTGGCATAATGGCATGCAAGTCCATGTGAGTTGTAAGTTTCTAATATTCTTTCTCTAGATTTGTCATTTCTTTTGTTGGAAATGTATCAATTTCAGTGAACCAAATGTATTAATACATAAGTTTTATTATGTATTTAACCCCCTCCTATCAATAATTTTTCTATACTTTTTCTTCATGAGTTTGTCAAAACAACACAAAAATAGTTGAACAATCTTTTGTATTACATTTTCTTGTTTTTAATCTCTACTATCGATTTTGTTTTCTATTTTATTGATTTCTATTCTTATTTCCTCTTTTTTTTCGTTAACTGTTGTTTTTCTAGTTTCCTGGGTACTTCGATTCTTTCTTTCTTATTTTCTCATACATCAAAAGCTAAGTTTTAAATATTACTTAACACTGCAGTTTTCATGTGATCACTATATGTTTGCATGTACACAGGCTGGAGTGATAACATAAAGAATGGGACTAACTGCATACTAAGGAACATGGTTTAGTCTTTTAAAAAGATAGCAAAGGATAAAATATGGCCCATTGAACGTTTTTAGTTGTCTCTTACTGAGCATTCGTCACTTGGAAACACCAAGTCGAAGAGGTGTATGGCTTTTTTGGTAATTATGACTGGGTAGATTCATCATTGCTGATACAGTTGAGAGGTCATTCTGCCTAGAATGGATGCTGAGTATAACTAAGATAAATATGACCAGTATTTTAACAGCTCAGCATACACAAACTAACCAATGTGTTCAGAATGTTTCATATTTTCAGTGTTCAGATATGTTTTGATATAGGAAACATGAATATGGAAAAAATTTCCCAAGCTAGAGTAAAATAAATATTTGGTTAATGAATTTGAAGCATTGATATTTGAGGTCTAGATCTCTATTACATTGTCATAGAACCAAAACCCAGTTTTTTTTTAACCTGACTTTATTATTTAAGGAGTAAATGCAAATACCTTTAAAATCAAGAATTTATTGACTTGACTGCTGGAAATACTACTGGCTCAAAAATAACTCAGAAATATTTTATTATTTATGATAGTTCTTTTTTTCTTAAAACTGTTTCTTGACCTTAGCAACTTCCTTCTTATCCTGTGCTTCAAGGTGTCAACACAATTGCAGTACGTGGTTGCCAGGATACAAGTGCAGACCCTGCCTAATGAAAGTGCTGTGTAACAGCTTGATTTGAGGGAAAGTGATTTGGTGAATGTCGACTAAAATGTCAAATGCTGATTTTAGTGAAACTTAGTGAAACAAAATTTGTAACAAGTTGATACCATGCATATGTGTGTGCCTGTATACTGCAAAGTGGATGTATAGATATATATTTTGAGTTTGAAAACCATATGCGAAGAAATAAACATTTCTAATAGATATATGTTAAAGAGTTTGCATTTCCTACATAGAATCATTAGGTGATAAAATTGCATTATCATCAGTATTAGTTTGTAATACCTACTTTGTCTGACCATCCTAATTATGTAGTAACAGTGGGCTTATTTTTCATAGTTAATAAACATTACGTGTATAGAATTTTCAGAAGAATCTTAACCTATGTCAATGGATTTACCATTTGGTGTTTCTTCATCATTCCCAAATTTTGAAAAACTATTTACTAAAGAATATCTTTAAATGAATTTCAGTATTGTGACCCTATGACAATGCTGTTTGAAATGTCCACTAGTTAGAATTCTCTGGAAGATGGAGATATCTACAGTCCTGGAAGATATTCCAACACTTGCATAACATTTCTCTATACAAGCAAGATACTTTTGGAAAATTTTGAGTTATTTTACAGCATTGACACTGTGCAGAAACAAAAAAAACAGCTGGTATGTAATAAAACTAAAATACAGAAAGAGCATTTTCTCATTATAATTTGATTAATTTTGCTTCATAAAACCCTTCTTAATTTTATGATATGTAGTTATTTTTTAACTATAACTCTTAATGGAATGAAAATGGTCAAATACAATTGATAAAAGGGCTAAAATGAGGGGGAAAAGAGATTTGACTCTTTAGTGTATAGGAAATTAAAATTATAAAGGAGATGTGAAGTGATTTATGGATTATTTACTGTTTAAAGATTGTAGATAATGTAAATTAAACTCCTAAGTGTTCTACCTTCATACTGTTTTCAAAAAGGGCAAATATACAGATCTTATCTTTTCAAAGATATAAAGACTCTTAAAGGAATTTGAAATTGTAAGGAATTTCTGTGTCAAAACCTTACATAACATATAGACATTTAATTGAGGATATTAATTTCTGTACTCTAGATGCAGACACATAGCCATTTGCCATTCATGGCATTGACAGATATTTATTTCACCACCGCAAGCTATAACATATAAAAGTTTAATTACGGATATTCATTTCCTTCTTTTAGCCTTGTTGCATACTCATTTAACTAGCACATCAGAGATACATATGTTTTCACCAGTGCAGGTTCTGAAAAGTTAAAATTAAACTGCAAACATCACTTTCTTTGATCTAGTTCCATGCACATAACAACCAGGCACCAAATTACAGACAAACAGATATTTTACTATCAAATACTTATATTAAAATGATATTTTCAATCATTAGTAAGTGTATATTTAATATTTCAAAGAATAACTCCAACTATAAACTTAGCTATGACAAAAAAATATAACAACAAGCAATATAGAACTGAAGCCAGTTAATACAACTGAAAATAAGACCTAAAATAGTTTTTTTCATAAAAAAGGATGTCTGTTATAAAATATCAAGCAATAGAAAAACAACATAAATTTAAAAATTCACACCAAAATTCTAACACTGGAAGACAGTCTCTGACAAAATTCATTTACATTATAAAGAATATCCTTCCACTGCACACAGATACAAAGATATAGATAGACAGATGATAGAGATATACAAAGATAGAAAAAACAACTGCTTTAGGAAAAATTGTTAACATACCATTGCGTTTAAACAAAGAAAATGAAACTAAAGAGAAAGTAGAAAAATTAATGAATTTCAGATAAAGCTTATTTTACCACGAGATATAGTTACTATACAATCTATTTAAATTTAAAAAACATATGCCCAAAACTGTGTGACTGTACATTAGTTCACTAGAGATAACATTATAATTACTGATACCTGAATCTCACTTCCATAAGTTCTGACTTAACTGGTTTAAGAGGGTGTAGCTGGATGATCAGGAGTCTTAAATATTATTTTAATGTGAAACCAGAATTGAGAATCACTATTCTTAAGCAAGGAAAGTAATAATAAAAATATTGAGCTATGTAAAATTTTAAAAAGGTATAAAACTTATAATTTAAAATATCATGTATAGTACCAAAATATACAACATAAAAATGATATATTCCCAGATTTGCATTTATTATATTACTCTCATGACTTTTTTTATTTTAATGACTAGTAATAAAATGCATTTTTTTCATTTTATTTATTGATTTGAGAGAGAGAGAGAAAACCACTTTGTTGTTCCACTCATTTATGCATTCATTAGTGGATTTTTGTATGTACCCTGACAGGGGATCTAACCTGCAACCTTGGCCTATAGGGATGATGCTCTAGAGGAACTGAGCTACTCAACCATTGCCATTCATTTTATATAATCAAAGATTCTTACCAGTGTTTAATCTTAGTTACCTGAACTGGTTCAGTGAGCACAAATAACCTTTCAGTATAGTTTTCTCTTCCTTTGCTTTTAATCATATCTTGAATGACTGAATATAATTGTTTACTCTCAATTTATTCATCTCTTCATTCAACCATTTAAATATTTATCTTATATATTTGTGCTATAGTTTTTAAGTGGGAGTTCAAGGAAATAAAATTCTTGGTTTATATTGTTTTTTATCAAAATATTACAGGTTGTACACTACAGTTTACATTATAGACATTAAATAATGCTGTAGAGAAATATGAAGAAAACTAGAATTTTGCCTGTTTTGACTGATCTTTCTTTTATTTTTCCTGTTCATATGGTCATGAATTTTCTTTCTCCTGAGGATTCTATAACTTTAATCTTATGATGTTTATCATCATGTTTTTTCCTGATAAGTGATACTTTCTTATGACATATCTTGTTATTATTTTAATCAAGATTTCTTTTTAACTCTATGTGTATGTGTTCTGTTTTATTTTATTTTCAATATGATTAGTTATTCGTGTAATGGATTTCATTTGTTTTTAATATATATCATTAAAATTTTTATGTATAGAATTATTTGCTATAAAAACAATAGAGAACTAATGAGCAATAATTTAAAGTCTTATGCACATTTTACTCAGACCAATAAGTGGAATTTCCTAAATTCCCAGATGCCCCCTGAGGGCTTCCTTCTTACTTCCCCATCTGCAAAGTAACCATTACCCCAAATATTGTATTCAATTCACTGTTTCTCTATAGGATTATTACATACATTTTTATCCCTAAGTGCTATATAAAAATTTCAACTATATAAATAAATTCATGGCACACATATTAATTTCTGACATTTCCTTTGCTTAACTTCATGTTTTTGAGATGAAGGTGTGCTGATAAACTCACCTTATAATTTACTCAATTAAACTGCTATATAGTATCCTATTGTGTTAATTTCACATATTTTAAAAATGTGTGTAATTTTTGATAGACAATCCAATTTTTCCAAATATTTTACTTTTTAAAAGGTTGCTGCTATAAACAGTCTTACATATATTTTCTGATCCATAGGTATAACTTATTAAGAGTAAATATAAACTAGTAATATAATTGCCAGGTTCTAGGTTATCCTCATGTTCACTTTACTGAGTAGTGTCAATTTTTTAAACAATTTATTAAAAATTTTTACTCTTCCAGAAGGGTATGAGAATTATATATACTTTATATATCCTCATATATTATATATATTTAAATCCTCACCTACATTTTACTTCTGATTTTGCTTTTTTTTTATTGGTCAATCTGGTACATGTAACAATTGTGGGTTTAGTTGTGCTGTGTTTACTATTGACTATTTTAAATATCAGTTCTCTGTGTATGGACCAATTGTGTTATGAATTCTTTGAGATTTCTATTAATGTATTTGATCATTTTTTTCTGTTGGTAGTTCTTTTAGGCTATCAGGTACAAGACTTTTTGATTCCAACCCTTTTTACCACCACTTTTCAATGTTGTACTGAAACTTATAGCTAATGAAATAGAAAAAGAAAAGGACATAAAGGGCATACAGGTTGGAAAGGGAGACATAAATCTGTCATCATTCATAAATGACATAAATATCTATGTAGAATATCCAACAGAATCAAAAACAACAACAAAAACTCCTGGAACTAAGTGGTCTAGCAAGGTTGCAGGGCACAAGGTTAAGATACAAAAGTCAATTGTTTCCCTATATCAACAATGAAAGAGCAGAATTTGAAATTAGAAACACAATACCATTTATATTACTATCTCCCCAAGTAAATAAAGCATAAATCTAACAAAAATATGTACAAGATCTATATGAGAAAAAGCTATAAAACTCTGGTGACTGCAATCAAAGAAAAACTGAATAAATGAAGAGATATTGCATATTCATGGACAGGAAGACTCAATATTGTCAAAATGTCAGTTCTTCTCAGCTCAATCAATAGATTCAATGAAATCCAATGACAAGTCCAGCAAGTTACTTTGCGTATATCGACAAACAGATTATAAAGTTTATATGAAGAGGCAAAGACCCAATATAGTCAACTCAATATTGGAGGAAAAGAACAAAGTTGAATGACTGACTGACACTACCTGACTTCACGACTTTGTATAAATCTAAACTAATTGAAATTTGTGGTATTTGTGAACAGAATAGAGAGTCCAGAAATAAACCCCATAAATTCAGTCAAGTAATCTAACACAGGAGCAAAAGCAGTACAATGGAACAAAGGTAGTCTCTTTAACAAATCATGCTGGAAGAACTGGACATCCACAAGCAACCAAAGTATCTATACACAGACATTATACCCTTCAGGAAAATGAACTTAAAATATATCACAGATCTAAATTTAAAAAGTAGAACTTTGATATAAAAATGTAGCAAATAATTTTTTTTGTTATCAACTTTTAAACTCAGAAATATTATGACCATGACACAAATCTTGCTATATTCCTTCCTTATCCCTATCTCCTTTTCTTACAGAAAACACTGGAAATGAGGAAGGAGTCTTTCTTTTATTTTACTTTTCACCTTGTATGTTTGATTCTTTATATTTCTATTGAGATATAATTCACATAATATAAAATTTCACATGACTGAAATATTAAAGGGTGTAATTCAGCCTTGACTGATTTGACTCTGTTGTTTGGACATCATTTCACAAAGTGAAAAGTCTCCTGTTCACTTGCCTGGATTTCAGGTTCTGTCCCTGGTTGAGGTGCACATAGGAGACAACTGATAGATGTTTCTCTCCCTCTCTTTCTCCCTCTCTTTCTCCTTCCCTTCCTCTCTCTATAATAATAAATAAATAAAATCTTTTTAAAACTAGAGTATAATTCAGTAATTGTTGGTATATTCTCAAGGTTATGCAACCATTATCATTATGTAATTCATAATATTTCTATTACTAAAAAGAAAAGAAGGAAGGAAGGGAGGGAAAGAGGGAGGGAGGGAGAGAAGGGAGGGAGGGAGGGAGGAAGGGAGGGAGGGAGGGAGGAAGGGAAGGAACCTCACATCTGTTCATAGTTGGTGCCCATTCGCATTTCTACCTTCCCTCTAGTCCCATGAAACCACTTATCTAATCTATTCTGCACATCTCATATAAGTATAGTAATACAAATTGTAGCCTTCTCTTTCTAGCTTTTTTAATTTAGTGCATATTTTTCAAAGTTTATTCACATTTTGCATATTTTACACCCATTTGGACAGTTTTAATTAAAAGAAAAATAAGCAAATGTTGGAGATGTATTAAAAAACCAAACACTTCATACTTGCTGGTAAGAATATGAAATAGTATAGCCACAGTGGAAAATTGTTTGTCAGTTCCTCTAAAAGTTAAACATACAGTTACTATATCACTTAGCAGTTTCACTCTTGGGTATATACCCAAAAGATTTGAAAATACTTTCACACAAAACTTTTCACAAGCACATTTACGACAGCATTATTCATACTAGCAAACATGGAAACAGCTGAAATATCTATTCAATGGTGAAATATAAACAAAATGTGGTATAACCATATGATAGAACATTATTTAGCCATAAAAAGGTATTAAAATTTTTAAAAATATTATGCCCTCTTTTCATCAAGATGATTTTTGTTCTTTCTCTTTTCTGAAACAAATAACGATAGGTTATGGATAAGAAGACAGATATTTATTGCTAATGACATATATAAATAGAGAATATTTTTAAAAACATTATATCTTGTTCTTGTTGAAAAAATTTTGAGCCCTGGCTGGAGTGGCTCAGTGGATTTAGTGCCAGCCTGTGAAACAAAGGGTCACTGGTTTGATTTCCATTCAGGGCACATGTCCAGGTTGAGGACCAGGTCCCCAGTGGGGGACATGTGGCAGGCAATCACATATTGATGCTTCTCTACCTCTCCTTCTCCCTCTCTTCTCCTCTAAAAATAAATAAATAAATAAAATCTTTAAAATAAGAAAAATTGTGAAAACTTGTAATGAAAAACTGAATTGGAGGTTGCCTAATTAAAATACAGAAGAGTTTTACTGACATCACAAAGGAATTCCAGAATAAACATAGTAACCAACCAAGATTCAATTAAGTTTCCAGGTCCATTTTACACAGATTCTAATCTCTTTTTGTCCTCTTCTATATGGTAACTTTAAACACAACTTGACAGTAAACTGACTTTATATCTATTGAATGGGGAGTATAGGCCCATTCAATAATAAATTTATTTATTTATTCATTCATTCATTCATTTATTTATTCTGATCTTATTGATCAGAATAAGATTGATTTATTGGTTTAATTTAAGAAAAGTTTAGGATAGTGAATTTATTTGAAAGGTGAGTTCATTTTGAGAAATTTAGGAAAGCCTAAAACTTTCTATGATATACCAGAGAACAAAGTGGGAAAAGCACTGTGTTGTCTTTCTCGCTGTGTTGCTCCAGGTCTTAATATAATGTTTATGTGGAAGAGGTTATAAAATTCCTACTAAATACCTTCCATAACTATTTATTGAATATTTACTCCTACCTGGTATGTTTACTTTCTTGTGACATTTTTGTAATATTCTTGTGAGATACTCTGAATTTGAACAATTAAATAGAGGAAACACAACTGATAAAAAAGATGTTTTCACTATTCCCAGTTGCCTTGAAAATGAAACTTCCCCTTTGGTAATGACAACAGCTAAATGAAAACAAAATACAGAAAAAATATGATGGAGCAGAAAGACATAAACACAGAGCTACTTTGGGGACTTATGTAAGGGCAGAATTTAAGAAAGGGTGGTGCAGAACCCAAAAGTGTCGATCACTGAGAGTAAAAGTTTGGATTGATTATTAAAAAAATTAAACAGATTTACATATTTGAAATTGTTTTTAAACTACAGACTCAGTGTATTGACTCTCCAGATTATTTTGGTTGAAATCACATTTGGTTAAATGCAAACCTAAGCTTCTTCAATGAAACAAATGCTTCTTACTTCTTGGCCTATGCCTCTGACCTGCATTGTGTCAATGCCAATTCCTCAACCTACTTCTAAGCCCAGAAAATGTAATGTTTTGATTGGCTTAAGCTAACTAATATCTAAAACAATGTGCCATTATGACATAGAAGGTAAGTGACTTATAGAATTAGCCAGAACCTCCTACTCTGAAAATCTGGAGTTGTTGCTCCAGGTCTTAATATGTTTATGTGGAGGAGGTTATAAAATTCCCACTACATACCTTCCATAAATACTTATTGAATATTTATTACCTACCTGGTAATGTAATAAATACTAATGGTATAATAATGTGCTAGAAAAAGTCCTCTGTATCAAGTAGTTTTCAGGCTAATATGAGAGTTAGATATATAAATATTTAATTCATCATTATGTAAGAAATAAAACTCAACATAAGAGTACAGGATCAGGCAAGATACTCTATAAAAAGTGACTTTAACGTTGTTCAAAAATGCATAATTTATCAAGGAAATAGCAGGAAATGGGATAGTGTTATAGGAAGAGCATGTGCAAAACAAAATTGAGGTATTTAATAGCTAAATTATGGGAAATGAGACTGGACTGTGTCCATGGACAAACTCAATATGATCTCATAGACTAAGATAGAGAATGTAAGTTTTATTCTATAACCTGTAACAAAAATGTTGCTAATTAGATATATAATTTGCTATCTATTCTAACATATGGTTGAAAAATTGTGAATGGGGCAAGGAAGAGGGTGGAAAAGAAGAAGTCAAGTGAGGATACCCTTTATATGTTAAGATGGGGGAGATTTCTACATGGAGAGCATGCAATACTAAAGGTTAGAAAAAGATCTGAGCCACACACACATTTAGGAGTCAGTATTTTATTAATTATTGGAGTAATTGTTACAGAATACAATTATATGACTTCACATTATATTAAGATGCACCTATACACACATACTGACATATAGTATTTAGGTTTATGCATATTCAGCATGACTCATTTAGAATTTCAGTGGATAGAGGAGGAATTTAGAGTCAATATGTATAATGAATACTTAAATAGTCATAGTAATGTTCCCACTGGAATATTTTAAACCAAATTGAAGTTTCAGTATTATTGATATTATAGCACAATGTCTAAGATTATAAGCATTTTGTGTTATTTAAAATATAAAGGGCTTATGTGAGTTTTACATTGATTCTAGACTTCTATTATTTTGCTGGTAACAGCGCTAGGCTCTTAAAGTACTGTTTGTGTAGTGCCATTCATAGAAATGATGATTCCTCTAAAAATTTTAACTAGAACTGTCCTATTTTGATTTACATTTTTGTTATCCTTGGGCCTAGAATTTAAGTCTGTGGAATTGCAGTTATCTCCTTTCATTGGGGTATTTAATCATTTTGACCAACATTTATATATTTTTAATGCCTTATCATAGTTAATTTACATGTCTATTTCATATTCAATTTTAACTCTTTTGAATGTATGGGATTTTCCTAAAAGAATCCATTAATGTATAATTCATTAGCATTCCCTTGGAAGCTCTTGCTCTTAACTAGGGAAGATAATTAGTAGAATTGAAATATGGCTTTTGGTATTTTTCTATATTAGCAAATATACTTTATATTAAACACTCACCAAATATGCATAATACCTTATTAAAGTAATTATTATTATTTAATGAACAAATATATGAAGTTGACTTCCTTCGAGTGGTACAATGTGCACATACTAAAGGTATAATGCTTAAGTCTATTGATACCATGTTGCAGCTAAGAGTTTCAGTTTATAAAATGGCTTTGTAAATGATTTTGCTGATTAGGGCTTAAAAGAATGTAGTAGGGCATTAGGGGAATAATATAAGAAAAAGACTAATGGCTTCACTAAAAACTGTTTTGTCAAAACTGCATGCTCAAAAATGCAAGCTTTTGTAACAATTAGTTGAGTGAATGGGCAATGATTCCTGATTCTTTCACCTCACTGGTAAATTCTGTCAGTACAGTATTTGTGAGGCATAACATTACCTGCTAATGACTCTGTGATATAGTTTAGATAGATTTTTTACAAGAGGAATCAATAACTTCAGAAAGCAGGGAGGAGGTTTTACTTAGATTGCTAATATGATTAAGTGAGGGAAATAAAGACATCTATAATTTCCTTGAACTTTTGTCTTACTGAAATAGTGACTTTTTTATTAAATATATACAAAATGATTTCTACCCTAAAGCATGGTTCATTAAAAACAAGACAACATCCCCCAAATGGAGTCACTTATGCTAAGCCCCACATCACAAGACCAAGGCTTAATTGCACTTTAGGCCTCTTCTAGAAATGAAATGTTAAATCAGTCAATCAGGAATCACCAGGTCAGTGTTAGTGAGCTAATCTGCCTATTAGACCCTGCTACCCCAAAGGAAAGTGATCTTGCCCCAACCAATCTACTTGTAGTGAGCATAACTTCCTTATTCTTGCTCTTTCTGTCATAAGCCTTTCATTTTGTAGATCCCCATGGAGCTCCTTTCTATCTGCTAGGTAGGATATGGCCTGATTTGTCTATCATGAATAAATCCAATTATTTCTTTGTACTTTACCAGTTGAATTTTGCCTTTTAGAAATTTGACAATTTTTTTATTTGATGATGGTACATGTTATTATACTTGATGATAGTAAATTATTAACTTGTTTATAATATTTGATTTTATTTGATGATGGTACATGTTATTAACTTGTTTATAATCATCACAAATATATCTATAAATATATTGATAAAGAAAGTATCTCCAATGAGCAAGCTACGACATAAATAGTTTCCATTTTGAGGAGATATATTGTAGTTGCGTAATGCAATTTTAGATAGATATTCCCCCTGCTGTCTGCCCAAGACAACCCTGCGCATTATGCTGCTGTGAGGGATTAGTCTACACTTCTGTGGTGTCGTGGAATGTCCTTTGCCTGAGTGGTGATGGAGGGTCTTAGGTTCCCTCAGGCTTGCTTGATTCCAGACAGAGCTTTGACTTAAGATCCTCAAGGGAAATTTCAGGTGGAGTTAGGGCAAGGAAGCGAAAAGCCAGTGGTTTAAATTATGGCTTATCTTTGCATTTGAGTTTCTTGACTCTTGTTGTTTTGAATTATAACTTTATTACCAATTACAGGTAGATTTGGAGGCTGTGTATGCGATAAATATGTGCATAAGCCTTTAAGTACTTTTAACTACTGTTGATAAGACTAAAATTTATTTGCTTTTTAAACAAATCATCTGTATTTTCCCTACACATCAAGCAGAAAAATCATTTTGTATATACTAGACATTATTTTACAGCTTTGCATTTCAAAGTTCCATTCTTAAGTTTATCTAGTAATGTAATGTGCTTCCTTCATGAAGTTTCCAGGAAATCATTTACAGAAGCAGATTACCAGCTCTTAATGGATTAGCCTTAGTGGGGTACCTTTTAGACATCCAGAGGGAAGTGACACATTTCCATGATTCTATGTATGTGGTTTATATGATTTATTCACTTATATATTTATTTTACAATTGTTCAGCTGAAATGGAAAAAAACTATGAAAGTGTAAAATAATGCTTTATTTAATAAAAATATGGACTAAAAATTGAAGCATTAATAGAGGCCTAGGAAAATCTTTATTCTTGTCTGCCGACTGCAAGGGCAGAAAGGTCTCAGAGGTGTCTAACTCTCTCAGTAGATAAATCAACCCCAATTTGAAAAAGGATTTTTTTTAACTTAAAAGGTCTATTTCTATGCCACAATAAATGGTTTAGGGACTATCTAACACTTTGGATTATCTGCACCATTAGTGAGAATAATGAAGAGCTGACTGCATTTTGCATTGAAATAGCACGGTCTATTACACTCATGAACAGTCTGAGGCTGAAGCATTGGAGAGTCTTTCTTGCTGCATTTATGCACAACAGTTTAATTGACTGAAGCATGGTTGATGAGGTTTTGAGGTTGTTTATAATTGATGATACATCCATCACTTATTCAATGATTAGTTTCAAAATTATCAAAATGTATTACCATGAATAATTTTATAGATATGATGTCAAGAAGCTTTTACTTTATATTCTTAAAAACAATGCAGTGTTACTTCACAAATATTTGTCTTAGGTTTCCCGATTTCAATTTTCTTGACAAACTCTAGTTGTCATTATTCTCCTGTTTTGTTTTTTTTCAGAAGCATCAAAGAAATTATTACAATACTATAATTTTTAGGAAATATATTTCCAGTAACGTAAAGGAAACCGGTCTTAGTTACCAGAGTTTAAAACCCTGATACATTGGCAGAAATTCATTTTCTCTAAAAATATTCCAAGCGTTACTGCTTATGGAAATGATAAAACCTTAAATGAGGTTTTTTTTTCTTCCTAAACATTACCACATGTCTGGGACTTAAATATCCCTATCAAACTTCTGATAAAGATAAAATTCCTTTGTATTCCTCTCCAAAGCTATTTTTGTTGCTTTTACATGGTCCACGGATCATAGTGTTGCTGGAGAAAATGGCATTCTTCACTCACTAAATCAGGCATGAATTTGCGATGGTATTTCATGCAGAATGTCTGGTATAGATCATATTATTCCTTCTAATTTTGAAGTTTTTAAAATAACTGTACAGTTTCTTATTTCTTTTAAAGAAAATAACCCAAATACTAGGAAATCTTGAATGAAAATATTATCATCTCACAATAATAATATTTAATGAGAAATAGCTTTTGGTGCTTTTTTCTCTGCATTTACTCATTTTACAGGAAATAATAAAAGCAAAATTTGCCCCGATCACGTGGCTCAGTTGGTCGGAGTGCTGTTCTGTGCAACTAAATCTGGCCAGTTCCATCCCCAGTCAGGGAACATACAGAGGCTCTGAGTTCATCCCAGGTTGGGGAAGGTTTGGAAGGCATACAGTCAATATTTCTATTTCTCTCCCTGCCTTTCTCACTGATGTGGAAACATGTCCTCCAGTAAGGATAAAAAATAAATAACTTTTGATATGCTTTCAATAAAGAGATTTATATAAATGGCAGGTGAAATTTTTCTATAGAAGTTTATTTATTAATTTGTTTGTTTGGTTTTTCATCAGTTTACAATATGGGCAAGCTGTGTTCTAATTAGTAGGAGTCCTTTTTAGAGAAATCAAAAATAATCTTACTTCTCAGAGAATTTACATCTTAGTGGAGGATTAAAACAATAAACTATAAACTACTTTGAATCTGACTTAAACAAAATATCACAATTTAGAGTGGAAATCTTGCTTTCTGAGTGCCTCCCAAATTGTGCAACCAGAAGTGTGGGAGGAATTAACCTTCTGGGAAATGAACTTTACTCAGTGCAAACTGGAGATCGTAAAGAGCTATGCAGATCTTTTTCTCTCTCATTTCTCATTTCTATGTACTATTTCCAAAGAGAACAAAATTATTGTTAGATTGAGACAGAAAAAAATTTTAGATAAAAACTGAGGGGATTAACTACCAATAAAAAGTGACTAAAATGTTTTCCAACATATGAACAAATAAAAAAATGACAAACATAAAGATTATTCTTAAAATAAAAAGCTTTTTATTTTGAACAATATCAGGTATATTCTAAGATGGAAAAAATATTATAAGCGAACATATATCATTAAGTTTCCGCAAGTATCAAAGCATGACTAATCTTGTCAGAGTTATTATCTTAGCCAATAGAAATTCTCTGTTAGATTAATTTTAAATGAATCTTAGCATCTATGTCACTTAATTGAAAAAATGTTTTATAATATAAATATTCTATAAATAAACCATTATTATAATATTTGAAGACATAATTATCAGTAAATACTGTGTGTCCAAGTTTCCCCTCTTAAGTCATATGTTTTAATAGTTTATTTTCTTAAATAAATATTCAAAGAAGGTTCATACATTTCAACTGGTTCATGTATCTATTATGGTTTTAAATTATAGGCTTAAATTGTGGGTTTAAACTATAGATTTTCTATGTGTGTGTGTTACAATTTACATGTTGAATAAGTGGGGTCATATATTTCATGAAATTTCTGAGAGTTGGGTTTTGCTAGTCACATCTATAAGCTACCATTTAACACACCTAACAGGTTTCTCTGTTTTGTGTAATGTCGGTACTTTGGTAGATAGACCTTAAGACTTTGCTAATTTGACAAGTTCAGTTCAAAATGTTCTTCTGATTTTGTGATTTCAACATGCACTGAACATAATTGTTTAGATCCATTATTAACTAAGGGTCACAAAATTATGATATTTTAATCATAAGATTCATCTTTCTCATATACAAAATTACTTAATAAAAACAAATTATTTGGTGTTGCCCATTATTTAGTTACTCTAAGGTGCTCTTTCTGCAGAAAAGGCAGAAAAAATGTTATCAAATGTCAAAATAAAGAATTAAACATTCAGTATCCTCCTGTGGTGACTTTTTTTTAGCATCATTATAAACACATGCATTCACACGAATATGATTTTTTAATTCATTGCAATTATTGTTCCTATTGATGATAAAATGGTCTGATCTTTGCTCAAAGGGAAGTCATCTCACCTCAGTTCCTGCGTCCTTCTGTTATAGTTTAGTACTCTTTAAGTGTTTTCTTACTTTCTGGTATGACAAGTGATTTCAGCATTATCTTCTACCTTTTCTGTACTGAATCTGGAATGAGTCTTTTCTTTTTTAATGAATCCCTTGTTCAGAATAATAATTGATTTATTTTGCATTTAATAGTATAACTGTGTTAAAAATAAAATAATCAATATAAGAAGAGAAGTGGAATATATGACTTGTAAACTGATGGAACATTATGAAATAAGACACATGTTCAGTCAACTCAAAATACAGGAGGAAGAAAAAATAAAACAGAAAGCACCAAAAAATAGCACACAAAATAATATCTAAGCAACAAGTTTAAATTTATGACTAATGACAATCATCTTAAATGAAATAAATATCAGCTTAAAAAAACAAATATTTTGAGACTGGGTTTTTAAAATCAAGTCTTTCAGTTTTCTAGAGACTGACCTAAAATCTAAGAACACTGAAACTTTGGTATTAAAAAGTAGAACAGAGATAATGGTAATAATAGCAAAGTTAATGCTGTTTAGATATGTTACTATTTGTGACAAATATATATTTAAGCAAAAACACTTTTCTAGAGGTAATGATAGTCATGATATGACACTTTAAGAAAGAAACTGTAAAATTATTTTTTAAAAATAAAGGTATTTATTGATTAAATCACCATTCATGGGGCATTCTTTATATTTCACATTGTTTTCAAGCATACATGTGATAATGTTTTTCTTTTTTCATATTATTTTTCAATTACTGTTTATATTCAATATTACTGTATATGAGTTTCAAGTTTATAGTAAAATGGGGCAAGAGGGGAAGACGTAGTGACCAGGACAGACATAATAAGGGTTTCTTGGAGCCAGTTATGTCCCATTTTCTTAATCTGGGTAGGTTCTGATTACACAGGATGTTAATGTCATGAAAATTTACTGAGCTGTATACGCATGTCTTTTTTGGTATGCCTATTAAACTTAAATACATGTGTTACCAAAAAAAAAACAACAGTAAGGAATATAAGAACAATTAGGGTGAAATAATCCACATTGTAAATGAAATAATTATGTTCAATCTCACAAAGGCACATAAAGCTCGCAGCTGCAGAAGGAATCACAGGATTCAGCACTACTAAGGCTAAAGCAAGAAAAATAAAATTTGGGTATATGTATATTAATCTTTTAACTCAAAAGAACAGAAACTTTTATTTCAATTATTGTTTTGTCTTGGTTTCGTGGAGTGTGTATTGTGTGTTGATTTTAACTTCCATTGGGATTTAATTATTGAATTTTTATTTCAACCCAGGCTTTTGGTAACCAGAAGGACTTATATTCTAACTTGGAATTTCTGGGTTGAAATTGTATTTTTAATATTATTAATGCATGCATTGCACATATACGAGGTCTGTCCAGCCTTGTAATATGAAAAAATAGAGACATTTATTGAAGAAGATACAAGACACAAGAAACATTGTACATAGAACAATGATGCCTCAGTCCCCTTCAAAGTAGGTATCTCGGGACCTTACACAGTTCTCCCAATGGCCATCAGTTACCCTGTCATATTTTCCTGATTCTCATCAACTGTCTAAAATCTCTTCCCTTTCAAAGGTGATTTTAGCTTTGGGGAAGCAGAAGTTGCAGACTGCCATATCTGGGCTGTAGGGAGGCTGAGTCACCTGGATGATTTAATGTTTTGCCAAAATATTCTTCACAAAACGTGAAGCATGAGTTGGCACATCGTTGTGATGAAGCTGCCAATCACTAGTTGCCCGTAGCTACATAGTTTCCGAATTATGCAAATAGTTTCTGCAGAGGGATGTTCAAGCCTAATGCAAAATTTGATTTGGATTTGTTGCTCTACTCACTCAGTCGTCGTGAATGCAAAGGCCACACTGTACACATGCTCACTCAATGGTGTCTACCATTCCCACTGACTTGTACAGTGAAATCATCATTGTTCACACATTCACATTACAGTCCACTCTTCCTAGCTGCCAGGTTACATCAATGTCACACAAAACATTCATGCTATATTAAACAATGGCTAGACATTGTCAGGACAGTATTCGCATACATGCATATGTGCATGCATGCACACACATAAATGCAGAACCAGGGCTATGTAGTTGGAAATATTTATAAAGTATAACAATACAGGGAGTGAATGGTCAGTCTTGGGTACAGAAGGGTCTTTAAATTAATTTAATTAATTCATGATTTAGATTAATTTTAGAGCCTCTGGATGGAAACTCAATGTTACAACATCACTTCCAGAAGTTCCAAAGAAACATTAATTGATAACGGAGGTGCAGTCACATGAAGGAAGGAACACATATCCTGAGAGATTGCAGATCTCCTCTCACAAACCAGATAGCCATAACCCTACTGGCTGTATGCTGAATAGGTAAAGGCAGAAGTTAATAAAATAAAATGCTAGTACTGTGATAGTGGTATACTTTTCCCAAATCTTTATTTAAAAATTTAAGTAGAAGGTGCTTAACTTGAATAAAAGTCCTAATCATACCAAGTGTGAAAGAAATAATTGAGTCAGAATTATTTTTGGTTTTTATAAATGAATATGATTCTAACCTCACAATATAGATAGATTTCTAAAATAAACATAGAAAACAATGTAATTAAATTTTATAAATTACTTCATATTAATTAAGAGGGTATATCTATAAAAATCGGACCATAGAAAACTGAAAACCCATACAAAAATTGAGAAAATTGTTTGCATTATATATAACTAAGAATTGGTATCTTCTGTAAAACAGTCAAGCTTCCTAATAATGAAATAGGCAAAGGAAATTAAAAGTTATTTCAAAGAAGAAGAAACAGATGCGAATGACAAATAAAATATTAAAAGATGTCTAAATGTCATTTTAGTAGTGTGTAACTGCAAATTAAAACACAATATACCATTTCATTAACATTTAAAATTTTAAAAGTCAAACATAAATTTAGGCAATTTCAACAATATAGAGCAATGAAAATGTGCAAACACTACTGTGATGAAATTGTTCATTAATGCAAGTATTTAAAAAATACTGAATTATACCATATATTTGAAAATATGCATCTTACTAAATCCACCAAATTCACTCTTAGGTATGCACTATGCGGGAACTTTTGTTCATATGCAAGGTAAGATAAATAAAATAATGACCACATTAGTACAGTTACTAATTATAGAACACTGGTAATAATTCAAATGCCAATCAAGACCACATTGGAT
Source organism: Mormoops blainvillei (assembly GCA_004026545.1). Lineage (NCBI taxonomy): Eukaryota > Metazoa > Chordata > Mammalia > Chiroptera > Mormoopidae > Mormoops > Mormoops blainvillei. The sequence goes on along the minus strand of PVJD01000928.1, from coordinate 256,394 downwards.
AAATATAGTCTAACAGTCCAATGAAATATCTTACTGTAATAAGAATACATATACTATTACTTATGGCAAAACTTGAAACAATCTTGTATGTCATTTTGCTAACTTGAAAAAAGAAAAATGGCTAGAGCTCTTGTTGGTGTGGCTCAGTTGGCTTACATGGCTCAGTTGGTTGGGGCATCATCCCACAGACCAAAAGGCTGGCATTTCAATTCCCACTCAGGGTACATACCTACGTTGTGGTTTTGATCCCTGGCCAGGGAGCCTACTAGAAGCAACCAATGGATGTTTTTCTCTCTCATATCAATGTTTCCCTCTCTCCCTGCCTTCCGCTCTCTAATATTAATAAACATATTTCAAAAATTAAAAAAAGAAAAATGGCTAGAAAGAAATTGTGTATGTCTAGAAGAAGAAAACATTTGGAAAATTGTTAGTCAAAAGTGAACTTCTACAAAAAGAAACATAAACCATGTTCTTAGATAAGAAGAAAGAGCATATGATGTCTGCTTCACCTATATTAATTCTCTGATTCTTCCTGATTTAGCTTTGGAGCACTACATGTCACTAGGAATTTATCCATTTTGTCCAGATTGTCCATTTTGTTGGTTTATGCTTGTTCATAATATTTCCCTACAATTCTTTGTAGTCAGTTGTTATTTATTCTCTTTCATTTCTCATTTTAGTTATTTGGGTCTTCTCTTTATTTTTCCTTGATGAGTCTGGTTAAAGTTTCCTCAGTCTTGTTTATCATTTCAACAGGCCACTTCGGTGATCTTTTGCATTGTTTATTTAGACTCTATTTCATTTATTTCTCCTCTGATCTTCGTTATTCCTTTTGATCCACTCACTTGGGGCTTTTGTTGTTGTTGCTGTTCTTTCTCAAGTTCCTTTAGGTATAAAGTTAGATTGTTTAGTTGAGCTTTTTTCTTGTTTCTTGAGATAGGACTGCAATGCTAAGAATTTTCCTCTTAGGATGGCTTTGGCTATGTCCCATAGATTTTGGGTTATTGTATTCTCATTTTCATTTGTTTCAAGGTCTTTTGATTTCTTTCTTGACCTCAATGTTAACCCATTCATTGTTTTAAGTAGCATGTTATTTAGCTTCAACATCTTTGTGTGTGTTTTTGTTTTTTGTTTTTTTTTTCTTGTGATTGAGTTCTACTTTCATGGCATTATGTTCAGAAACGATGCTTGTTAAGATTTAAAACTTTTTAAATTTATTGAGACTTGCTTTGTGTTCTAACATGTGGTCTATCCCTGAAAACATTCCACATGCACTTGAAAAGAATATATATTCTGCTGCTTTGGCCTGAAATTCTCTGAAGATCTCAGTGAAATACATTTAATCTAGTGTGTCATTTAGGCCATTATTAGGTCCTTATTGATTTTTTTTTCTGTCTGGAATATCCATCCATTGACATCAGAGGGGTGTTAAAATTCCCTATTATGATTATATTACTGTTGATCTCTCCTTTTAAGTCTATCAAATTTACTTTACATATTGAGGTGCTCCTATGTTTGATGCATAAATGCTTACAAGGGTTATAGCCTCTTGTTGAATTTCTTCTTTTATCATTATGCACTGTCCTTTGTCTCTTATTATAACCTTAGTTTTAAAGTCTATTTTTTCAGATGTGAGTATTATAGAGTAGCACTTTTAATTTCCTTCAAGAACTTGTTTTTGGATTCATAACTTGGCTCACTGGTGCAAGAGGCCTAGCTTGTGGCTTATTTCAGCTTTCAGCATGCCTTTCTTGCAAAGTTTATTTATTTCTAGCTTTGGATTTAAAGTGAGAAAGGTGCAACTCTTTTACTTGACCATTTAGAGGTAATTGTAGGGATTAGTCTAATTTCTCTAATATTTTTATGTCTCAAGGAGGAAGAGAGATTAGGGAATGGCTAACAGATGGAGCATTCGGAACACTACACAATATTTATTTATTATGTTTGCAGTCTTATATGGGCATGGTTCATGGCACCTGAAAATATTTCAATAATAACATCACATATCACTGACCACAGATAACCATAGCAAATATAATAAAAATGAAGTGTTTGATATATTACAAGATTTACCAAAATGGACTCGGAGACATGAAGTGATAAATGCTGATTGAAAAATGGTGCCATTAAACTAGCTCAGTGTAGGGCTGCAAAAATATTTCAATTTATAAAAATTGCAATACATGCAAACAATAAAGCAAAGTGCAATAAAAGTAGGCATGCCTACAAATGATATTTAGACATTTGGTTAGTCATATGAAAAAGATAACTTTGTTTCATACTTTACCACATTATACCTCAGGGTAAATGTTAAATAGATAAAAACATAAAAATATAAAATAATCAAACTACCAGAAGTAAACACAAGTGCTTATTTTATGCGAAAAAACAAAAGTTTTGGAACACTAAATATTTTTAAAATACAAAACAACAAAACCTGGAATTAATAAGTTAAAGATTAACACACTTGACTACATTAAAATTTAAATTGAAAATACTATCAAAGCCAATGAAAAAATGAATAATATATTGGAAAAATTAGTGACAACTCATCACATACAAAAGAGATAATGTCTTGATATACACAGGTCTCAAGTCAATGGCAAGTCAATGTCACGAATATTTTACTGCTCTGATTCTCTAAGGTACTTCATACAGGTTGTTACCTAAATCTTGAATATAAACCCTTTTTTAAATTTCACAACTGAGAAATATATCCTTGATCATATCACTTACTGTAATGAATTACCATGATTTTCTCTTTTGGCATATCCATGTAAGGCAAATGTTTCTTGTGATATGATTGACATTTGATTATGAAGAGATTAGTCACAAATCTTGCACTGAATGCTATATTGGCCTAACCTAAAGATGGAAAACACTATTTATTTGGGATTTATTTTTATTGGAAATTACCATATTTTGCCATGTATAGTCCACGCCCATGATTTCGGTCCAAACTTTCAGGAAAAACATCTTTTGTTTTAATTTTTTAATTCATTTTTTATTTATTTATATTTAGATACTTGTTCTTTATTATAAAGACATTTTAGCATTTATTTTTAATATATTATGGTACAATAAATTTTATGTAGGAAACAATTACAAAACACAACAGATAAAAGGTACAAGAAATTTTAAAAAGAATTAAAAATTTATATAGATATGGAATTAGTACTGCCTATATGTAATGCACATCTTTATTTTTCCCTCAAAAATTTGGGCAAAAAGAGTGCATTACACATGACAAAATACTGTATATCCTGTACTTTTCAAAGTATTTTGCCATTGATCAGGTGCATTTACATGAGAACTTAAATTAGAAATGGTTAATGCCCAAGGATATCTCTGTTCCTACCAGGATTTTGAAAGAAAAAAATAGATTCTGCTTAATGTTGAAGGAGTTTAGTGCCATTATTTCAGTAATAATTCTACCAACCACTCCAATCAAGACTTTGGATTGATAGTCACATTTTTATCAGCCTGGCATCTTCTTATTTTGCTGATAGAATGTAATGCAAATGTTTATGTATCAAGTTATGGCTAGGAAAGGGAATGTATTTAGTTTGTCTTATTACTGTCACAGCTGCAATGCTGAGAGCAGTCAGAAACTACTTTATAGTAATCACATCAGTTCCTTCTTTCTTACTATACAGGTTCAAATGGCAATCACTTTGAAATTCCAGAATAAAATGCCGATAAATAGGGGGCCTTCGCATCATACCAGTATATCACCTGCCTCTTAGTATTTGCCTCTTAATTAAAACAGCATCTGAAATAATGGAAGGAAGATGCTGAACACGCCCTAGGAAACAAATGCTGTAGAGGAGCTTTGGTGCCTGTGGTTAGACAAGCATTATTATTTATTAATTTATGGATTGCAGTGCCCATGTATTAGGTGTTTTTGACAACAGAATAAACAATATAGCCTTGAAAGCAATAAAGTATGCTTTTCCTAAACAAAGAATAACAGTAATGCCCTTTTGATTTGATAGAGAAAAGCTCTAGAAGCTCTGAGCTTCTTGACAAACACCACATCCAGAATTTTAAATTTTTAGGGAAATTAAATTGCTTGATATGACCTTGGATCAAACTTAAAAGATGAAAAATTACAGTGCTTGTAGCCACAGTCCAGTTGGGATTAGCACAGTTTATTTTAAACCTTAATAGTTATATTTCCCACATCAGTTTCATAATATGCTTAATATTTCTATCGGCTTTATGTAAATGTACCTGTCATTTTTTTGCACATTAAATAAATAAAATACACTTATTTTTCAACTCAGAGTAAAATTTATCTTTAAATAAGAGGTAAATAGTGGCTTTTGTCTTACCTTTAAAAAAAATCTTTATGTATTCAGAGTCTAGGAAAAAAAATATAAGTGGTAAAAAGTTATTCTGTTTATAAAAAAAACTTAATTCACTGAAAAATAAAGATATTTACTATGAAGTTTCTTTAACTCTGTGCAGTAGCAGTAGCGAAAGACATTCTATTCTTTTTGTGATGCATTGGACATGTAATGACTGTTGTCGCCCCTAAGGTGTTCTTGTTGTTGTGATGTATCTTTACTCCCATGACCTCTAAAAACTCAACCCAGGTAATAAATTATTAATAATTTTAAAGGAAAAAGAAAAAAGACAGCTCTGTTGACTACCATCAAAATAAAAGTACTGTTTCATAACGTAGATTAAAATAAAGTGTTTTTTCAAATTTTTTTCAATATTCTCTTAGTAAAATCATTAAGATTGGCATGAGAACAATCTCTATAACATCAAAATGAGAAAGAAGATGACGTCAAGGAGAGGATGGGAATGCAGCCAAATCAAAGCCAAAAGAAGCTATAATTGGATATATTGAAATACCAATACTTGAAAAATGTGATGATAATTAATAAATATATATTTTTAGAAAATTTGTTCAAGATGTTTTTGAGATATTTTCTTAAGCATGAAAAATCAAAGTATGCCATCTTCTTAAGTATTACATTCAAAAGTTGCCTTCAAATGCATGGATGGTATATTCCTGTATTTAACTTTCTGATTTCTGCACCCTACAAAAGGATATTTTATGAAACTTGGGAGTAAAAATTAAAATTTTGCAAGTATATAGCAGTATAAACTGTTTTTATTTTTAATTTTATTGTCAGTTTCTTTATGTTGGTCTGATTTTTAAAATGAATTGGAAAATAAAAACATGATTTGTTTCAGTTTCACTAGGTATTTGGTAATAAACACAATCCTCCTCAGATAATTAATTCAATTTCATTTAACAAATATTTATTTATTTATTATTTGTTTGTTTGTTTGTTTGTTTTCCAATGTTTAAGACACACTGCAAGAACTGGGAAGGAGGTTGGTAGGCTGGAAAAACAGTCAGATATGCCATTGACCATTATCTTGGATCTCATTAGAAAGATAAAATAAGTAACAGTTAATAATGTAATAAGTAAACTATAGTCTGTCTGCTTCCATTGGCATAATCAATGGTGATAGTTGGGCAGTGTCTACTTATAATAGCACTTATCTTTATGAGAAGAAATCCCCCTAGCAAGAAGATAAATCACCTGGAAACAAGTCCTCTCAGGGGATTGGAAAGCAGATTTCTAAAGCATGCTCATTTGAAATAGAAAATACCAATTTTAGGTGAGCCTGAAGAAGTAGAAAGTGCATTAAAAGTTTAAAGAAAAGATAATTCCATCTAAGGTCAAATTCTGGAAAATAAAAAGGTCACATAGAGTCATGGTAAATAGTATTAAAATATTCTTGGAGAATGTTGTGCAGGGGCATCATCAGAACTTGTCCCTGGTGTCAGTAGTTTAGGCTTTTTATGAATAGTGCACTTGCTATCAGCGTAATCCTAAAGAAACCTCTTAAATATCCAATGATCAGTTAATTACCTTAATAATGGAATACCTTAAATATGGAATAATATCTTTCCCTTTAGAAAGTCAGGTGGAGTTTCAATGTAAACTATTTGGTACATAACAAAATACAGAGTAAAATTAGATGTAACCTACTAACCAAGACATTGTGTTTTTCAGATTTCCATAAGTCATATGTTTTATAAAAGTTAATTTTGTTGTAACAAGATCAAGCTTTTCATGAATCAACTGCAAGGTGATACAAAAATAATTGCTTACTTATCAATAAGGGATAGAGAGCATTAGAGGGGAAAATATCATTTGTAAAAGGAAGAATGGCAATTGAGGTTCAGTTTTTGTGGTACTGTGTATGATGGATGAGTTAATTCCTCTGACTAATGAACCAAGTCTTTCTCTTGGCCAGAACTAATGAACTAGGATGTTTTGCAGACTCAATATTGTAAGGTAACCACTCCTCTGAAATAGACATGGGCATTGGTGACAACAGTCATATGCTAAATAGTGGTCATGGTAAAAATCTTACCTGATCACTTAACTTTTCATTCTTTCTTTTTCTTTAAGTGTTTGGAAGAACATGATAAGAGGGGGTTGATGAATTATATCTAATAGACAGTAGGAAATTACTTAGTTTCATAACATGAGTTTTGTTTCTTTTTTATTATTGGGGATGATCATAATTAAAGCTAGGAATACAATCGGACAATATTTTTATACAGTTTCACTATATATTTAACAGCTTTTGTTCAATCTTTACACTTATCATCTCAGGTGATAATCTTATGGGAGCAATATCATAGGGGATACTCTTCTATATGAAGAAGAAAGTAGAAGCGTAGAATAACCCTGAGTGATAAAACGTGTCTCTGAGAAATATGGAACAGGGAGGTAGAGCAGTACATCTGATGAATGAGACATGATTAGAATGTTAAACATGATTCACAAACTATTCTTAGCTCTTTCAGTGGATATTTCAACATAAAAAACACTTGGACTATGGATATGCCTTTTGTTAGTATTGTATTACACTAGATATGCACAATCCATCAACTATAGACCTTTCAAAGACAGGAATAGCCAAAGAGGATGAGCAATGTTATCATGCTATAAAACATTTCTTGACTTACTATTACTTATTTATACAGCCCAAGATTTAAAAAAAAAAATAGTGTCTGCTTTAAATTGTGCTTGAAACTGTCGCATCAAATTCCAAAAGTCCTCCTCTGTATTAGGATTTAGAACCATATGGCAGCTGGTCAAAAAGAAGTCAGAGAATTTAGTAGACAGTGCAGGTCAGTGAATTGTTTAGAGCAAGCAGTCTCAGTATTCCTTTTCAGCATATGTAAACCTGTCCCATAACTAAAAAGAGGAAAAGATACTTAACAAAAACTTACAGAACTTGCTGTGTACCTGGTATTTTTCTCAATTTTTATTAACAGTAACTCTTGTAGTACTTATAAAAAGACTCTTCATAAAAATTAAGGTAGTACAATATTTATGCTCATTTTTCACATAAGAAAGTGAGATAAACACAGAAGTTTAGAAATTTGACAAATTACACAGCTGAAAGTGGCTGACCTGGGTTATAAATCATACAGGTAGGGGACTCCCAGTCAAAATGGCAGTGTAGATAAACATAGCTCACCTCCTCGCAAACCACATCAAAATTACAACTAAATTATAGAACAATGGTCACTCAGGACCTTCAGAAATCAAGTTAAATAGAAGCCCAGCAACTACAGAATTAAAGAAACAATGTCCATCCAGACTTGTAGAAGGGCAGAGATATGGAACGGGCTGGTCCCATATCCATGTGTGGAGGATAAAAATTCGGGAGGGATAATATGGGAGTGAGGAATCCTAGCCCCACATCAGGCCCCCGAGCCCAGAGTTCCAGTGCCAGGAAGGTAAGTCCTCATAACACCTGGCTGCAACCACCAGTGGGGACCCAGTCAGTAGAAGAAACTTCTGGAGTCCCAAGCAGTTACTTTTAAGGAACCCACACACAGATTTACTCAGACACTCCCTCTGAGCTCCAGCACCAGATTAGCAGCTTGAAAATCACTAATGGCATACAGGGAGGAACTAAAGTGTCTGGCATCAAGGAAAGAGCTGGGGGACAGTTTTTTCCCAGACGGAAAGAAGTGTAGAAGCTATTCTTCATTTTCTGAACCTTCCCCACCCAGAGCCATAGAGCACAGAGCCAGCTGGTGGGTGCCATATCTGAGACTTCATCAATCTTGCTAACACTTTTTGCCCTACCCTGGAGGTCCCCTGAGACTCCTTTCCACCTAACTTATGGGTCCGCCCACTGCTTTTCCACATGAATGGCTCATCATCGCTCATGTTTCACAACTTCCTGAATCCTCTCAGAAAAGCAACAGCCAGCCTCAGTGAGCAGCCAGGCCCCATGCCTCTTGCTAAGTTGTCCCAAACCAAGCACTAGCAGCAGTCAGCCTAGATTCAAAGCATGGCTTCACCTGGGAATCTTTAAGCCCAGCACAAGTCACAGCCACCTCAGATAGATTTATAACTCAGGCCGGGTGGCCCCAGGCAGAACACTGGTGGGAGCTGACTTCATCCTGCACCCATCCTCAAAATCCCAGGGCCTGCACATGCAGTTGACAGCTACAGACCACTTCAGAGCACCAACACCCTACCCCTGCACGGTTGATCCTCCACAGAGGGTAGACATTGGTGGTCAGTGGTCACAGCCTGTCCTTGTAGCTGACTGGTTTGGGTAAATCCATCCCATTGACCTGCCAACAATAATTAAGACTCAACTACAAGACACTGATGTACTCAGCCTATATGAAGGGCACACTAGTTTGGGTGATAGGGGAGGCTGTGCCACAGGACCCTACAGGGCACATCCTACATTAGGCCATGATACCAAGACAGGAAGTCATAACAGCTCTACCTAATACATAGAAACAAACACAGGGAGGCTGCCAAAATGAGGAGACAAAAGAACATGCCCCAAATAAACAACAGATCAAAACTCCAGAAAAAGAACTAAATGAAATGAAGATAAGCAATCTCTCAGATGCAGAGCTCAAAACACTGGTTATTAGGATGCTCAAGAATTCATTGGGTACTTCAACAGCATAACAAACATCAGAAAGAAATGAAGCATTCACTAATTGAAATAAAGAATTTACAGAGAAACAACAGTAGAGTGGATGAAGCTGAGAATCAACCCAATGATTTAGAATATAAGGAAGCAAAAAACAACCAATTGGAAAAACAAGAAAAAAGTATCCAAAAAAATGGAAATAATGTAAGCAACCTCTGAAACAAGTTCAAGCATTCCAACATTTACATCATAGCGGTTCCCTAAGAAGAGAAAGAACAATAAATTGGAAATCTATTAGAAAAAAATAATGAAAGAAAACTTCCCTACTTTGGTGAAGGAAATAGACATGCAAGTCCAGGAAGCATAAAGAGCCCAAACAAGATGGTTGCAAAGAGACCCACTCCAAGACATATCATAATTAAAATGCCAGCCCTGGCTGGTGGAGCTCAGTGGATTGAGTGTTGGCCTGGGAATCATCAGGTTGCTGGTTTGATTCTCAGTTGGGGCACATGCGTGGGTTGCAGGCCAGGTCCCCAGTTGGGGGCACATGTGAGGCAACCACACATTGAGGAAAAGAAAAAAAAATGCCAAAGATAAAGAGAGAATCTTAAAAGCAGCCAGAGAAAATAAGTTAACTCCCATAAGACTGTCAGCTGATTTCTCAAGAGACTTTGCAGGTTAGAAGGGATTGGCAAAAAATATCCAAAATCATCAAAAGCAGGGACCTACTCCCAAGATTGCCCTACCCAGCAATGATATCATTTAGAATTGAATGACAGATAAAGAGCTTTCCAGAGGAAAAATAAATAAAGGATTTCATCAACAAACCATTATTATATGAAATGTTAAAGGGACTTATTTAAGAAAAGTAGATGATCAAAACCATGAACCATAAAATGGCAATAAATATATATCTATCAACAATTGAATCTAAAAAGCAAACTAAGCAAACAAGAACAGAGAAAGAACCATAGATATGGAGAGGGCTTTGCTGGTTGCCAGATGGAAGGGGGTTGTGAAAGAATGGGTGAAGAGATGAGAGGATTAAGAAGTACAAATGGATAGTTATAGAATAGCCATGAGGAAGTAAAGTACAGTACAGGAAAGTGAGTAGACAAAGAACTTATATGCATGATCCATGGACATGAACAATGGTGTGGGGATTTCCTGAGGGAGTGGGGGGTGCTGGGTGGAGAGGGTAAAGGGGGAAAAATTGGGACAACTGTAATGGCAAAATCAATAAAATATTAAAAAGAAGTAAATAAATACAGTGACAAAAATATCATGCAGGCAAATTTCAAAGTCAATGCTTTTAACTAGAAGGATTTTCTCTGTCTCTATGGCCCTAATGACATCCTAGTCCAATGAAGTACTAATAGAACCACCTAGGTTGCAACCCCAGCTGTATTATTTACTAGAAATTACCCAGTTTCTGCATGTTTGAAATGAAGATGGCATGATCTAATTTACAAGTTATAGGAATAATTGGGATAATATCAAAATCTTTTTTCTCCAGTTTTGGAAGAATTGAGGGATGGGGAAGAAAAGAGTTATGTCTTGGAAAAAACCTAACTTGTCATCTAGATACTTTTGTATTCCATGGCTAGACATGCAATTATTTTTTGTGCTTGTTGTTGTTAAGATTATTAAATACTTTCCTTAACTGGATAATTCTCAATAGAATGAGCTTGTAAATTTTTCAGAGTTCACCAAATAACATCATTCTAGTTTCTATGACTTGAATTCACTGCAATAAACAAGAATCTATGCAGAAAACTGTTACTCTGGGATCCCAACACAAGAAGCATGAAGATGCTTGAGATTTAAGGTGAATTTACCACACATGATCATACTCTGGTGGGACCTGATTCCTACCTACTTGGGGTTTCCACTTACATTTTATTTTTCCAATGTCCTCCTAGAAAAGCTGAAAAAGGACATCTCCATTTCTCCCCCCTGTGGACATTTTTCCTTATTTAAGTGATCAAGGCACTAATTTTCTCATCCCTTGCATATCTCTCCAGAAACCTTCAGCTCCACCATCCTTGAACAAATAGAAGGAGAGCATCTTTTACTTTCCATATCCTTGCCAATTGTCTTTCCCTTTTTCATTTCATGTCAAGATTTCTCTATTTTCTCAGTAATCAATGAATCTCTCTCATTACTGAGGAAAGACCAGGGAATGATATCTTAGTTTCATCTTTTAGCTATCTTATATTGGCTTTCTGGACCAATTCTCACCTAATTGATTATACATTCTTTACTATTGATTTAGCATCGTGGCTTTTCTTTTAATAAAGAAGGTTCTTCAAGCTTCTTTATAAAAACATGTTGCACTAACTTATCTCAATTGTAAACTGAAATTTTAATAATTTATCTCATACTTACATGAAAGATAGCCTTCTTTATGTATTCTTCCTCCAACTTGTTATGTTTTCTATCATTATTCATTTATTTTATTGATGCATTTTCTTCATTATTTCTTAAAGGGAATGTATTCTTGGTCTCTGATGATATATTTCAAAAATTTATGTTGTTGTTGGCTTTGCTGACTTGTGTATTTCTTCTTTCATTCTCAATTAGATAGCTTAAAAAAGTTGTATTCCTACATTTCCCCAATATATAGGTAATATTCTATTTCAAGAAGCACTAACTCACCCTGACTGGTGTGGTTAAGTGGATCGAGTGCTGGCCTATGAACCAAAAGGTCAGCAGGTTCATTCCCAGTTGGGGTGCATGCCTGGGTTGTGGGCCAGGCCCCCCAGTTGGGTGTGTGCAAGAGGCAACCAACTGATGTTTCTCTTGCACATTGATATTTCCTTCCCACTTTTAGTCCCTCCTTTCCCCTCTCTCTGAAGGAAACACACACACACACACACACACACACACACAAACTAACTCAGCTGATTTATTCTTAATAGCCCTGTAGTATTCCTGATTATTCTCTATTCTTCATGTAAGCCACATTGGTATACAGATTGCCTAAACTCTTTGTTAATTTGCATTTCCTCTTTTTGTCACTCTCACTTATAACAATATCATATATGCCACTTTTTCTATATGTGTACGCGCGCACACACACACACACGTTTCAAACTAATACTGTTTTAAATCTCAAAATTTAAATTTGATTACCACTGTGATCTTAAAATTAGTAGCTCAATAATGGTAAAATCCTCCCTCACTTTTAGGTCTGCCTAACTTGCGTTTATTTTCGACTGTGATTTTCTAACATTTTTTACTACCTTCCATGTGAAATATTCATATATATAGCTTCATAAAGTACAAAAATTTGCCTGAAATAAAATGTAATATGCTTAGCAATTGGCACCTGACCTCTAAATAAATCTCCAGCCAGTTAGATACGTGCACTCATTCTGGTCATGTATTAGCTATGCATTTTATACATTTTTGAGGTTCTACTTATTATAAAGTTATTAATTAGTGATGGGCAAGTGTCTCTGGAGAAGGTCAGATACATGTGGTTTTCCATGTCAGAGATTTAACCACAATTCTGTAATTATTCATGTTACAATGATGTTAATATGTGACTATCCTATCTCTTAAAAATAAAGCATTGGGAACAATAATAGTTCAAAATTTATTTTCAATTTAATTTATTGGGGTGACACTGGTTAACAAATGTATACAGGTTTCAGGTGAACACTTCAATAACACATCATCTGCGCACTGTAAAATTCAAATATTTTATAGCTGTTACATTGCACGGCTTAATTTTTAGACTTCATAATTTATTTATTAAAGGAGGTAGCACAGCTGTAAAAATAGCCTCTCTGGGAGTACTGTGAAGTTTCTGTTGAAATTAAGAAAATAAGTGCATTTAAGTGACCAGTGAATTTATGACTGCTCATTTTCTGTAAAAAAAAACCTATTTACCTTTCTGTAATGTAGATATTTCCTCTTTAGTCACTAAAATTGTATTAGTTATTTGTGACCCCTTATGTATGATTTGTTCCTTTGATGAGTGCCTGCTTTATAAAAATGTAAAATCTTAATTTAGAACAAACAAACCTTAAGCTAGACAAACCCAATCATGACTTAATCATCTAAAAAATGTATACTTTTCATTATTTTTTCACCAGAGCCTCAAAAGACAGCTAGGTACTCTTCAGGTAGCTTTTCCTTATCAATTATTAAATTAATAAGCATTGTCTTTTTTAGAAATCTGTAGCAAATTTCCTTCTTACTTATATGTTTCTTTTCACTTATTCCAGAATTTGGAAGATGTAATTACAAGAACAAACTCAGCATCAAATTAATCATGACAGTAAATACTTTGATTACTTGCTTTATGTCATCTCTAAGAGCAGATATTACACATGGAATATTTAATTAGGTATGAAATTTAAAATATCTCTCCTTTCAAAATGGGAGTTTTTGAATATGGGCTTTTTTTTAGTTGTCTTAATCCTCAATGACTTTGTCTCACACTTCGTGATTAGAATAGAAAAGAATCTATTGGTAATGCAGTCTTTTTTTTTTTAATGAATTTATTAGTGGAAGAAAAATCTGAATTAATCATTTTTACAATTCCTAGTTTCCTAGTGTCTCTAGACTGTTTCAAGCAATGACATAGAAAATTCTGGAATAAAACATTTACTGAAAACATTAAACAGATTAAAAGAGTATAAGGTCTACAGAATTATAACTTGCAATAGTGAATGAGAGAAGAGGTGAAGTAATAGCATAGTAAGCATACCACAGGGAAAGAAAATACAGTTGGAGTTAATAAGTAATTTACAGGTAGAAAAGTAATATCTGGGTGATATAATTTTTCATAATTACTAGGATGAATCATCTGATAGGGAAAATACAGAAATACAAAAAGAAAACAAGACAAAAAAACCCTGAATAATTTTTGAAGTTTATTCAATCAGATGATAAAGTATATTCAAAGAAAAATACTGTTTTGGGGGGTAGGTAAACTACAGCCTCATCAACTATTTCTGTACAGCTTGTAGGTTAAAAATTTCTGCATGTTTAGTTTAAAGGAAGAATAATTATTTCATCACTTGTGAAAATTACATGAAATTTAAATCTGTTGACCACATATATTTGGGTTCATTTCTGTATGCTCAGTTCTACTGTGTATGTTTATACCAGTAGTATCACAGTGTTTTGATTAGTACTATTTAATCATAAGTTTGATATTGAGTGAGATCTCCAATTTTTTTTTTCAATATTGTTTTGACTATCTGGGGCCCCTGTGGTTCTTTGTAAATGTGAAGATTGGTTTTTCCATTTCTGGTGCAGTTTGCAGGTGCTAGGGTGGGCAATAGGGACCAAACAGGGACAGAATTGTTTGTTTTGATCTGAGTACATGTAAACGCAAGCATTCATAAATTGCTCCTTCTGAATTTAAGTTTATATGGCTGGTTATTAAATATGTAATATCCAACAAATCTTCTAATGAGATCATTCCCAGACAGTTTGTATTTTGTGCTACAAACACTTTTCTAGAGAATCTCACGGAGTTTGAAGTATTTTTCTGAACAACATAGTGTTCACAACAACATGGTGTTTCCTCTGCCTTGTGGGAAACATCAGTATTTTAAAAAAGAATTCAGAATATCTTTCTTTTCTCACTGTTATGCATAATGCTTAGTTTATATCCTCTGAATGGATGGACTGAGACAAGGGGCTGATAATGTGCAGGAAAGAAGAGTTGGAATGATTTTTATCACTTAAGTCATAATTCCCATATCTGGGAGAGAGCCTTTAAAATCTTATATCTTGTATTTAAATGTTAATGGTGAATATGATATGAATTTTTTCTTCCTTTGAGGTAGCTCAGTTTTGTTCCAGAGGACGAGACTATGATAGGTTGCTTAAGAAAGGGCTTCCGATTTGATGATGCAGTTAGTGAGAAGTTTCCTCATAGGGGCTATGCTTTCCCCTTCCTTTTCCTTTTCAATGTAGGTGGCAGTATCTTCTTTCAATTAAAAAACAAAACAAAAAAACTGTTTATGTTATTTTCATGGGCAGGTTAAGGGTAGTATACCATACATGCATAAATTGCTGACATATTAAAAGAACAAATATTTTTTGTTATTTGTTCTTGAGGACAGAAAGCAACATATGAAACATGAATATTCTTTTTAAACTAGTTATTCTATGTTACAGGAATGTTAATATGGTTGAAAACACATGGATTAGTTTAATTTATGTTGATTTATAACATTTTATGCTGTTGAAAATTAAAGTTACAAATCATTAAAAGACATCAATGGGACTCAGAAATCTCTTTATCCGATGAAACTCAGAAAGAAAAAGGGGGAGATTATTTCTTTTATTTCATTCCAAGTAATTAGCACTTTAAGAAGCTGAAATTAGAGTAGGTAAGAAGAAAGAGATTGGCTTACGTATTACTGAGAAAAATACCTGATCTAAAAGTATATGTTAGAGAAGTCAAAAAGTGATGGTTTGGAGAATTATATTCTTGCTTTTTTGTTGACACAGATAAGAAGTATAATCAAGATAAAGTCATGGTATTCAAACAATTAGATAAGATTATCCTATCACTCAAAATACCTGTTTTTTTCTATAGCTTATTATGAGTAATTTTCTTCTTAAATTATACTGCAAAAGTTATTTTACTCAGAGATTACAAATTTGCTTTACTATGTTATAAATTTAAATATTTCAATTCATCCTCATAGTGATTGCTTATAATTGAATTGTCCAATACTAGTTTTTGGTATAAAAATGATGTCAAGTATTATGTGCTCCTGTTCCTTGAGTGAACATAATTAAAGAAAAGAATAAACCTGGGCATCCAATTCCTATCTCCCTAATGACTCCCCAAATTGATTTTGTCTCTTGCTTATATTTCTTTTAAATATAAGAGTTTATTATATTTTGCAATGAAGGGGGGAGTTGACAGGAGAATAATAGCTAAGGACAAATCCTATTTTTTACTCATCTTTTTGAATAAAGTACAAATTGATTGGAAAAGGCATTTTGATCTTTTCTCCTTTCCCTGCACTCAGGAAGTAAGACACACTTGAAAGAGAAGTGTATATACAGAATTATCAGTGACTACTGCTTATAGAGAGTAGGTAAATCCCCAGAAAAAAAATCCCCAGTAATCAGCACACTTTTGTCCGTGTCCATGAGTCTTTTTTCCTTCTTACTCAATCCCTCCACTCCCTCAACTTCCCCACTTCCACTGTCTGTAATTCTGTTGTCTATCTATGAGTCTGTCTCTCTGTTTTGGTTGTTAGTTCTGTTTGTTCATTAGCTTGCACATATGAGTGAAATCATATGGTATTTGTTTTTCACTGCCTGGCTTATTTCACTTAGCATAAGGTCCTCAAGGTCCAACCATACTGTCAAAAAGGGTAAAACTTTCTTCTCTTTTACTGCCAAGTAGTATTCCATTGTGTAAATGTCCCATAGTTGTTTTATCCACTCATCTGCTGATGGACACTTGGGCTGTTTCCATATCTTGGTGATTGTAAATAGTGCTGCAATAAACATATGGGTGTTTATGTTCTTTCAAAAGAGTGTTTTGGGTTCCTTTGGAAATATTCCCAGAAGTGGGGTCCCTGGGTCAAAAGTCAGTTGCATTTTTAATTTTTTGAGGTATCTCCATACTGCTTATCCACAGTGGTTGCACCAATCTGCATTTTCACCAATAGTGCAACAAGATTCCTTTTTCTCCACATCCTCACCAGCACTTGTTGTTTGTTGACTTATTGATGATATTCATTCTGAAAGGTTTGAGATGGTATCTCATTGTGGTTTTAATTTTCATTTTTCTGATTAAGTGACACTGAGGATCCTTTCGTGTGACTAGCTGTTATATGTATGTCCTCTTTGGAGAGGTGTCTATTCAGGTCCTTTGTCCATTCTTAAACTAAGTTTTTTGTTCTTTTGGTGTTGATTTTTGTAAGTTCTTTACAAGTTTTGGATAATAACACCTGGGATTATACCCTAAGAATCCTAAAACACCAATTCAAAAGAACCTATGCACCCCAATGTTCATAGCAGCACAATTTACAATAACCAAGAATTGGAAGCAACCTAAGTGCCCAACAGTAAATGAGTGGATCAAAAAACTGTGGTACATTTACACAATGGAATACTACACAGCAGAAAGTAAGAAAGAGCTACTACCCTTCATGACATCATGGATGGAACTAGAGAACATTATGCTAAGTGAAGTAAGCCAGATGGTGAAAGACAGATACCTTATGATCTCACCTCTAAGTGGAACCTAATCAACAGAACAAATGAGCGAAATAGAACTAGCAACATCAAAATAAAAAACAAACTGACAGTAACCAGAAGGGAGGAGGGAGGGGGAGAACAGGGGAAAAAAAGGGGAAGGGCCATCAAGAAACATGCATAAAAGACCCATCAACAAAGCCAAAGATATGAATGATTGCGCGTAGGAGGTTGGGGTGCGTAGGGTTGGGGAAAGTGGTAGTGGGAAAATGTTGACAAAACCAAACAAAACAAAACATATAGATGAGAACATTAAGGATAGTATCGGAAATTGAGAAACCAAAGTTTGTACAACCCATAGACATGAACTAAGGTGGGGGGGAATGATGGGATAGGGTACAGGGCAGAAGAGATAAAGGGAAGAGAAAAATAGGACATCTGTAATAGCATAATGAATAAAATATACCAAAAAAAAAAAACCCACAAAACTCACTTTATGAGATGTATTGGAGAACATGTTCTCCCATTCCTTGCTTTGTCTTTTGATTTTTTTGATGGTCTCCTTTGCTGAGCAAAAAGCCTTTTAGTCCTATGTATTCCTACTTGTTTGTTGTTGTTTTGTTTTGTTTTGTTTTGGTTCCCTTGTTTGCAGTGATATATCAATCAGATAGAATGTTGCTAAGAGCAATATTTGAGATTTTACTGTCTATGTTTTCTTGTAGGATATTTGTGGTTTGGGGTCTAGTATTTAAGTCCTCAATTCATTTTGAGCTAGTTTTTGTGTGTAGTGTAAGAAGGTTGTCTAGTTTCATTTTTCTGCACATATCTACCCAATTTTCCCCAAACCATTTATTGAATAAACTATCTTTATCCAATGTATGTGCTTGATTCCTCTTTTGAATAGTAATTAACCATAAAGGTGTGGGTTTATTTCTTGGCTCTCTATTCTGTTCCATTGATCTGTGTGTGTTTTTATGCCAGCACCATGCTGTTTTGATTACTCTGACCTTAGAATATAGTTTGAAATTAGGTAGTTTTATTCCTCCAATGTTGTTCTCCTTTCTTAAGATTGCTGTTGCTACCTTTTCATTCCTTCTGTGGTTCCATATCAATTTTTGTAATATTTGTTCTAGTTCTGTGAAATACATCATTGGACTCTTGATTGGACTTGCACTGAACCTATAGATTGCTTTGGGTAGCATGGACATTTTAATATTAATCCTTCTTATCCATGAACATGGTATGTGCTTCCAATTATTTGTGTCTCATTAAATTTATTTCTTTGGTGTCTTATAATATTCTGAGTGCAGATCTTTTACATTTTTTAGTCAGATTTAATCCTAGTTTTGTTTTTTTTAAGCAATTGTGAATGGAATTGTTGCCTTAATTTCCCTTTCTGTTAGATAATTATTGGCATGTAAAAATGCAACTGATTTCTGGATATTAATTTTGTATTTCTTTGGTGTCAGTTGTTATTTCTCTCCTTTCATTTCGATTTTATTTATTTGGGTCCCTTCTTCTTGATGAGTCCGGTTAAAAGTTTGTCAATCTTGTTTATCTTTTCAAAGAATCAGCTCTTGGATTCAATGATTTTTTTTTATATCATATTTTTAGACTCTATTTCATTTGTTTATGCTCTGATATTTAATCTTTTCTTCCTTCTACTAATTTTAGGCCTTTGTTGTTCTTTTAGATTGTCTATTTGGGATTTTTCTATTTTGGAGGGTTGAAGATAGACCTGTAATGGTATGAATTTCCTTCTTAGGATTGCTTTCCCATTATCCCACAGATTTTGGATTGTTGTGTTCTCATTTTCATTTGTTTCGAGACACCACTTGATTTTTTCCCTGATCTTCTTGTGGACCCATTCATTGTTTAATAACATGTTATTTAGCTTCTATGTCCTTGTGTATTTTTCAGTATTACTGTGATTGATTCTTAGTTTTATAACATTGTGGTCAGAGAAAATTGTAATATGATTTCAATCTTCTTAAATTTATTAACACTTTTTTTGTGTTCTAACATGTGGTCTATCATAGAAAATGTTCCATGTGCACTTAAAAATAATTTATATTCTGCTTTGGGGTGAAATGTTCTGAATATGTCAGTGAAATCTATTTGATCTATTGTGACATTTAAGGCCTCTGTCTCCTTATTTTTTGTCTGGAAGATTTACCCATTGAAGTCAACGGGGTGTTAAGATTCCCTACTATGGTTGTATTTCTGTGGATCTCTCCTTTTGTGCCCAAGATTTACTTTACTTATTTAGGTGCTCCTGTGTTGGGTGAATAAATGTTTACTAGAATTATATCCTCTTGTTGGATTGTTTCTTTTATTATTATGTAGTGTCTTTCTGTGTCTTTTACTATGCCTGGCTTTTAACATCTATTTTATCATACGTAAGTATTGCTACCCTAGATTTTTTTTCCTTTCAGTTGACATGTAATACCTTTTTCCATCCCTTTACTTTTAGCTTGTGTGTATCTTTCAATCTAAGGCATTGCTTCTTGGAGACAGCATATATATGGGTCTTGTTTTCTTCTCCATTCAACTGACCTGTGCCTTTTGGTTGAAGCATTTAAGTCATTTATATTTAAGGTGATTATTGACAGAAATGCATTTATTGACATTTTATTTTAAAAGTATTTTCTCTTCTTCTTCTTCTTCTTCTACTTCTACTTCTTCTTTTCTTCTCACAAGCTCTTTAA
Organism: Mormoops blainvillei; assembly: GCA_004026545.1. Taxonomy (NCBI): domain Eukaryota; kingdom Metazoa; phylum Chordata; class Mammalia; order Chiroptera; family Mormoopidae; genus Mormoops; species Mormoops blainvillei. Next base: position 236,541 of record PVJD01000928.1, on the reverse strand, counting down.
CATTTGTTGCAGTACTGGTTTGGTATTAACAAACGCCTTTAGCTCTTTCTTGTCTGGGAAGTTCTTTATTTCACCTTCAGTTTTAAATGATATCCTTGCTGAGTAAAGTAGCCTTGGTTATAGGCCTTTGTTTTTCATGTCCTTGAATATTTCATACCAGTCTCTTCTGGCCTGAATTTTTTCTGTAGAGAAATCAGATGATAGACAAATTGTAGTTCCCTTGTAGGTAACTACTGCTTTTCTCTTGTGGCTTTTAGGATTCTCTCCTTGTCTTTAAGACTTGTTATTTTAATTATGATATGTCTGGGTGTAGACACCTTTGGGTCCAGCTTGTTTGGGACTCTCTAAAATTCCTGGACATGTATTTTTTTTTCTTTAAACAAACAAAAGGGGTTTATAGTCATTATTCCTCAAATAAGTTCTCAATCCCTTTCCCACCCTTTTCTCCTTCTGGTATTCTCGTGATGCAGATGTTGTTATGCTTCATGTTGTTCCAAAGGTTTGTTAAGCTCTCCTTATTCTTTTAAATTCTATTTTTCTTTTTGCTGCTCTGCCTGGGTGTTTTTTCTACCTTGTCTCCCAAATTGCTGATTTGATCCTCTACTTCATCTAACCTACTATTTATTACTTCTAGTGTATTATTTATTTCAAATATTGCACTCTATATTTCTGACTGGTCCTTTTTCATCAGTTCAATGTCTTTTTTCCTGCTGTTGAGCATCTTATAATTGTTGCTCTAAACCCTATATGTGATAAATTGCTTGCCTCCCTTCCTTTGAGTTCTTCTTCTAGAAGATTCTATGGTGCTTTCTTTTGTGGTTTCATTTTCTTCCCATTTAAGCTGGCTCTTCGCGTTTGTTTCTGTGTATTAAGTAGATCTTCAAAGACCCTGGTGCAGACCTAAATTAGATACTGCCTATGACTTTTCCTGAGCAACCTCTTGGAGCTATGAGTGATCCACATCCTGTGGCTCCATCTGCTGGGCCTGTTTGTATGCAGAAAGAAGCAGGCTGCACCCCAAGGCTGGCTTTTACCAGCACCAGGCCTGGGGGAAGGTCAGCAAAAGTCTCAGAGCTGCCAGAGATATGCCTTTGTTCTTAATCACTTACATAGCCTCGGTCTGTACTGAGAAACTTAACTTAAGCTCCATACAGTAGGCAGAATAATTCCTGCAGGCATGGTTATTGCTTCCCCTCAGGCTGATGCCACTTGGAAGGGACTGCTCTGTCTGAGAATGATGGCTCTGCAGTATAGGAAGTGGTTCAGCACAGGGATCATGGTGACCGTCCCTTCAGTTCTCTCCCCAGAGCCACTAGCCCCAGACTATCCTCAAGTGTCACTAGTCCAGTCTGCCCTCCATATGCCAGAACCCAGAATAAATGGCTGCAAATAGAATTTTGTGCATTGCCCCTTTAAGAGGCTCTCTGCATCTCCAGCTGTTTCCCTGGCAGACAGAACTCCCACTGCTTTTTACAACTGGACGTTATCTGGGTTCCTTTCCTAGCTCTGGTACTATAGATTGGACAGCCCAGTGTGGTGTTTAGACCCCACACTTCTCAAGGGGAACCCAGCCTGGTCACTGAAATATCCCTCTGGAACTTCAGTCTCCACCCACGGGAGTCCAGCAGCCCTCCCGTGCCTCCTCCGTACTCCCTATCAGTCACATTTTGGTGAAGTGGTTTCTTCTGTCTGTCCTTGGTTATAAGATTTCTCTCCAGGGAGTGGTCAATTGCTTATTCAGGATGATTTCTCTACAGTTTAGTTGTAATCCCAGTTTGGTCCTAGGAGGAGGTTTGTGCAGCTTCCACTTACTACTCCACCACCTTGAATATCCCCAGTGAATGTGAACCTGTGTCTTATGAATTTTTTAAAAATTGTTTGGATATTAAATATGATGTTTGTATAAATTTTAGAGAATAACCCTTATCTATTTAAAGAAATTCTTTTGTGTTTTTGTGTATTAATATATATTGTCATGAAAGAGAATTTGGAATTATCAACTTTTACATCTTTGACAGTTTTTATACTGTAATTGGTTGACATATTGCTCACAAATTCTGATTTTCCATTTTGAATCATTTATACAATCATGGGATTGATTCTAGTTGGTAATAATAGTTCTCCTTTTTTCTTTTTTACCATCTTTCTCTCATTGATAATAACATGACAAGGTAACATGACTTTATATTTTTGCGCTTGAAATGATCTCCCATAAACCCAAAAAAGCAGTTTCTTAGGTTAAATATCTGGACTTTTAAAGATAAACTCTAAATATATGTCAAAAAGAGCAGTTGTGTGAAAATTCTTGTGTTGATTCTTGTTTATGTGGGGGTTTTGACATTTATTTTGGTAAACTTGTTCAGTAAATCCCCAGACAGTGAATATTTTAAATTTTGAGGACCATCTGGTCCCTGTTTCAACTACTCAAGTCAATTGCTTTAGTACAAAAGCAACCATAGACCCTCATTAAATGAGTATGGCTGTGTTCCAATAAATCTTATTATATGCACTGAAACAGCCATTGACAGAATTGAAGGGAGAAATAGACCATTTTCTAATAATAGTTGTACCTTTTAATACTGCACTTTCAATAATGGATAAAACATCTAGACAAACATCAAAAAGAAATAAGTGACTTGTTCGACGCTATAAACTAACTTAACTAACAGACATAAAAACGGTCCACACAACAGAAAAATATATTTTCATCTTAAGTGCACATGCAACACTTTCCAGGATAAACTATACATTAAACCATAAAACAAGTATCACTGTATGTTAAAAGACTAAAATTATACAAAGTATGTCTTATGATCAGAATGGAATGAAAGTAGAAATCAACATCAGAAGGAAAACTGGAAAATATGTATAAAGTAAAAAATACTCTTGAAAACAATAAGTTAAAGAAAAAAACACTGTAAAATTAGAAAATACTTTGATATGAATAAGAAAAAAAATTGTAACATACCAAACCTTATACAATATAACCAAAGCAGTGCTCAGAGAAGAAAAATGTACAACTGTAAATGTCTACATTAAAAAAGAAGAAATATCTCAAATCAATAACTTAATTTTATGCTTTGGGAACTAGATAAAGAATACCAAACTGAACCCAAAACAAACACAAGGAAGGAGATAACAAAGATTAAAGTAGAGATCAACAAAACACAGAATAGAAAACAAAAGATAGAAATAATGAAACTAAATGTAGGGTCTTTGAAAAGGCAAAATTTATAAGCCCTTAGCAAGACTAAGGAAAAAAATAAAGAGTACACACAATAATTAAAGTCAGAAATGAATGCAGAGGCATTATTATTGACATTACAAAAACTATAAGGACTGTAAGAATATAATATGAAAAATAATTAGATAATCAAGATGAAACAGAAAATTACCTAGACACACATATGTTACCGGTCATGTCTTAACTAGAACATCTAAACACATTTCTAATAAGTAAAGGAATTAGGTAATAAAAATTTTTCCAGCAAAGAAATGTCAAGGATAATATGGCCTCAGTGAATGGTGAATTCTACCAAAATATAAAGAATTTACATCAATCTTATTCAAAGTTTAGAAAAGATATAGAAGAGGAACACTTCTTTTTTTCTAAAGACAGAATTACTTTTGTGTGTGTGTGTGTTTTTTCATTACCATCTATCCCCCTTGTGCCTCAACCCACAATAACCACACTGTTGTCCATACGCATGAGTCCTTTTTACATTTTGCTCGATCCCTCCACCCCTTAACCTCTCTACTAACACATTTGATGAAGCCAGCAATACTCTGATACATGAGATACCACAAGAGAAGAAAACTACAATCAACATTCATTATTAATACAGATGCAACAGTCCTCAACAAAATAATAGCAAATCAAATTCAACAGCACATTGAGTGAATGCTACATCTTGAAGAAATATGGAATACAAGTGTAGTTTAACATAAGAAACCAATCAATTTAACATACCACATTAATAGAACTAAGGGAAAATTGTACAATAATCTCAACAGATGGAGAAAAATGATTTGGTAAAATTTAACACTGTTATTATTTTTTTTAAAAATCAACTCAGAATAGAAAGATCTTCCTTTATACAATAAAGGGCATTTATAAAAAAAAACTCACAGAGAATATCACATCAAATTGTAAAAGACTAAACACTTTGCCCCTAAGATCATGAACAAGAAGAAGGATGACCATTTTTACCACTGATAATCCATGATGTACTGGATATCCTAGCAAGGGCAAATAAGTAAAATAACGAAATGGGTCTACATTGAAAAGAGAGGAGTACATCTATTTCTATTCTCAGGTGATATGATTTATATATAGAAATCCTATAGAATCTCCCCATACACACACAAAGAACACACACCTAACAAAAATTCACAAATTGCTGGAGCTAATAATCAAATTCAGCAAAGTTTCAGGGTCAGTTGTTTTTGTATATACTATCAATGAAAAATTTTTTTAAAAACTAAAAATTCAATATTCAATAACATAATGCTTAGGAATAATTTTAACCAAGGAGGAAAATTCCTGGAAAATGAAAACTACAAATCAGCATTGAAAACAATTAAAAGAGACCTAAATAAATGAAATCCTAACATTAAGATTGCAATATACTCCAGACTATCTAGAAATTCAATGCAACCTCTTTGAAAGCTCAGTGATTTTTTTTTGTTTGTTTGTTTTTGCAGAAACAGAAAAGCCAGTCCTTATAATCATATGAAACTACAAGGTGTCTTTTGTTTATATATATATATAAAATCAGATGACTCTCACTCCCTGATTTCAAAGTTTACTGTAGAGCTACTGTAATCAAAGTAGTGAGGTTTCAGTGCAAGCATACATAAATACTAGTAGAATAAAATTGAGAGTCCAATAATAAATCCAAATGTTTATGCTTGATTAATTTTCAACAAGAGAGCCAAGATTACTTATTAAGAAAAGGATTTTATGTTGGGACAACTAAATAATCAGATGTAAAAAAAAAGTTGGACCTCTATTCACTACATGTTAAAAATTAACTCAAAATTAATCAACAGTGTCAATTAAGAGCTAACATAATAAAAATATTAGAAGAAAACATGAGGGAAAATCCTTATAACCTTGTTTGGATTTGGCATTGGAATCTTACATTTCACAACAAAATTAAAAGGAATCAAAGAAGAAATTAATAAATTAGATTCCATAACTAAAAATTTTGTCCCTCAAAACACATTATGAAGGGAATTAAAAGATAACTGACATAATGGAAAAAACTATTTTATTTTATTTTTATTTTTTCACGATTCTTAATATTTTATTTTTTATTCTATTACAGTTGTCCCAATATTCCCCTCTTTGCCCCCACCACCCAGCCCACCCTCCACTTCCATCATTATCCCTACACCATTATCTATGTCCATGGATCCTTCATATATGTTTTTTGACTAATCCCTTCACCTTCTTTCAATGAGTCCCCAACTTCCCCCTCCCTCTTACAGCTGTCAGTCTATTCCATGATTCTATGCTTCTGGTTCTATTTTGCTCATTAGTTTATTTTGTTCATTAGATTTCATTTATAGGTAAGATCAAATGGTTTGTCTTTCACTGACTGGATTGCCTTGCTTAGCATAATAGTCTCCAGTTTCTTCCATACTGTCACAAGAAAGGAATTCCTCCTTTTTTTCTGCTGCACAGTATTCCATTGTATAAATGTACCACAGTTTTTTAATCCATTCATCTATTGATGGCCACTTAGGCTGTTTCCAAATGTTGGCTATTGTACAATCAATAGTGCTGCTATGAACACAGGTGTACATAAGTTCTTTGGAATTGGTGTTTTGGGATTCTTTTTTGACTACTTCATTAAATAAATGTTAATTATGTCTTTTTATTTAAAAGCACCTTGTTTTATCCAGTATCCATAGGAAATGCTGAAAATCGAAATGTTGTTAATTATAATACAGCATGACCTATGTAGCATTTTTTTACTGTTGTTCAAGTACAATTGTCTCCATTTTTCCCCCCACCACTCTCCCTTGTCCCACTCCCCCACCCCCACCTTCCACTTTCAATCCTAAACCCCTTTGGCTGTATCCGTGGGTCCTTTTTACATATTCCTTAATGACCCTTCTTTCCCCCATTATTCCTGTACCCACTGGTTACTGTCAATTGTTCTTTATTTCAGTGTCTCTGGTTACATTTTGCTTGCATGTTTGTTGTGTTAATTAGGTTTCACTTATAGGTGAGATCATATGGTATTCGTCTTTTACCACCTTGCTTATTTCACTTGGCATAATGTTCTCTAGTTCTATCCATGCTATTGCAAAGGGCAGTAGCACTTTCTTTCTGCTGCGTAGTGTTCCATTGTGTAAATGCACCATAGTTTTTTGATCCACTCATTTACTGATGGGCACTTAGGTTGCTTCCAGCACTTGGCTATTATAAATTGCGCTGTTATGAAAATTGGGGTCAATAGGCTCTTTTGAATTGGTGTTTCAGGATAGTTAGGGTGTAATCCCTGCAGTAGAATTGCCCGATCGAAAGGTAGCTCCATTTTTAGTTTTTAGAGGAAATTCTCAAAGGTTTTCCTCAGTGGCTGCACCAGTCTGCATTCCCACAAAGAGTGTAGTAGGGTTTCCTTTTCTCCACAACCTCGTCAGCCCTTGTTGTTTGTTGATTTGTTTATGATGGCCTTTCTGACTGGCGTGAAGTGGTATCTCACTGTGGCTTTAATTTGCATCTCTCTGATGGCTAGTGATGTTGACCATCCTTTCATGTGTCTCTGGACCCTGTGTATATCCTCCTTACAGAAGTGTCTGTTCAGGTCCTTTACCCACTTTTTAATAGTGTTTATCTTTCTGGAGAAGAGTCATGTGAGTCTTTTATATATTTTAGAGATGAAACCCTTGTCTGATGTATTTGACAAAGTGCAGTACCCATTTATGATAAAAAACACTTAGCAAAGTGGGGGTAGAGGGAGCATACCTCAATATAATAAATGCCATGTATGAGAAACCTGCAGCTGACATCATACTCGATGGGCAAAAACTAAAAGCTTTCCCGCTAAGATCAGGAACAAGACAAGGGTGTCCACTTTCACTACTTCTATTCATCATAGTATTGGAGGTCCTAGCCACAATGATCAGACAAGAAAAAGAAATAAAAGGTATCTAAAAAGGAAAGGAGGAAGTAAATATGTCTTTGTTGGTAGATGATATGGTTGTGTAGATAGGAAACCCCATAGACTCCACCAAAAAACTACTTGGCCATTGGTATTTCAATAAGAATTGCTGGAATCAATAGCTTGCTTTAGATAGTATGGCCATTTTAATGATGTTAATTCTTCCAATTCATGAATAGGATATGTACTTCCACTTAATTTGTATCTTCAGTGCCTATAGTTTTCTGATTACAAGTCTTTTGCCTTAGTTAAATTTGTTCCTAGGTACTTCATTTATTTATTTTGTTATTTTGTTATTGCAATAGTGAGATTATTTTCTTAGTTTTTATTTGTGATACTTTATTATTGGTGTACAAAAATGCCCTTGATTTCTGAGTATTGATTTTCTATCCTGATATTTTACCAAATTTTATTAGGTTGAGTAGCTTTTTGGTGTGAGCTATAGGGTTTTCCCCTTACAAGATCATGTTGTCCGCAGATAATGAGAGTATTACTCCCTCCTTTCCAAATTGGGTGCCTTTTATTTCTTCATCTAGTCTGATGGCTGTGACAGGAACTTCTAATACTGTGTTGAGTAAGAGTGGTAAAAGTGGATATCCCTGTCTTGTCCCTGATCTTAAGGGAAGCACTTTTAGTTTTTGTCCATTGAGTATAATTTAGGCTGTAGGTTTTTGATGACAGACTTTATTATATTGAGGTGTGATTCCTCTATTCCTATTTTATTGAGTGTTTTTATCATAAATAGGATTTATCAAATGTGTTTTCAGCATCTATTGATATGATCATGTGATTTTTTTGTCCTTCATTTTGTTTATGTGGTGTATTACATTTATTGATTCATGAATATTGCACCATCCTTGGATTCCTGGGATGAGTCCTACTTGATCATTATGTGTGATCTTTTTAATGTATTGCTGGATCCAGATTGCCAATGTTTTGTTGAGGGTTTTGTCATCTATGTTCATCAAAGATATTGGCGTACAAATTTCTTTCTTTGTTGTATCTTTATCTGGTTTTAGAATTAGGATAATACTGGCTTTGTAAAAAAGGTTTGGGAGGGTTCCCTTTTTTTGAAATTTTTTTCAAATGCAAGTAGTTTGAGAAGTATAGGTGTTAGTTCCTCTTTGACTGATTTGTAAAATTCACCTGTGAAGTCATCTGGTCCAGGGCATTTGTGTGCAAGGAGTTTTCTATTTACTGCTTCAATTTCATTAGTTTTATTAGTCTATTCAGCCTTTCTACTTGTTCCTGAATTCAAATTTGAAAAATTGTGTTTCTAGAAGTTTATCCTCTTTGCCCAAGTTGTTGAATTTCTTGGCATGTAGTTGTTCATAGTAATTTCTTACAATTATTTGTACTTCTCTTTTATTGGTTGTTACTTCTCTTGTGTTTCTAATTTTATTTATTTGGGTCTTCTTCTTTTTTTCTTTTTTAATTTTTAAAAAAGATTTTATTTATTTACTTTTAGAGAGAGGGGAATGGAAGGGGAAAGAGAGGGAGAGAAACATCAATATGCGGCTGCCTCTTGCACGCCCCCCTACTGGACACCTGGCCTGCAACCAGGCATGTGCTTTGACTGGGAATTGAATTGGCAATTCTTTGGTTCACAGGCCAGTGCTCAATCCACTGAGCCATACCAGCAAGGGCTTTCTTTTTTCCTAATGAGCCTGATTAAAGGTTTATCAATATTGTTTATCTTTTCAGAGAACCAGCTCCTAGATTCATTGATTCTTTGATTTTTTTTTTTTTTTTAGTCTCTATGTCATTTAATTCTACTCTGATCTTGATTATTTCCTTCCTTCTACTCACTCTGGGCTTTATTTGCTGTCATTTCTGTAGTTCTTGTAGATGTAGTGTTAGGTTGTTTATTTCAGTTTTTCTATCTTCTTTAGGTAAGACTCTATTGGTATAAATTTCCCTTTCAGGACTGCCTTTGCAGTGTCCCATATCTTTGGGGTTGTTATGTGTTCAATTTCATTTGTTTCCATATACTTGTTGATTTCTTCCTTGATATCATTGTTAACTCATTCATTATTTAATAACATGATATTTAGCTTCCAAGTATTGGAATATTTTTTAGTTGTTTTTTCTTGAGGTTGATTTCTAGTTTCAAGCAAGTATGATTCCAAAATATGCTTGATATGATTTCAATTTTCTTGAAATTATTAAGGCTTATTTTGTGTTACTCTTTGGTATGTCTTTAAGAATGATCCATGTGCATTAGAGAAGAATTTATATTCTACTTTTTGGGGATGAAATGTTCTGTAAATATCAATTATGTTCAGTTTATCCAGTGTGTTCTTTAATGCTGCTATATCTGTGTTAATTTTTTTGTCTGGAAAATCAGTCCATTATTGATAGTGGGGTGTTAAATCCCCTAAAATGACCGTATTGCTGTATAAGTCTTCCTAATAGTCCTCCAAGATTTTCTTTATATGTTTAGGTGCTCCCATATTGGGCATATGTATGTTTACAAAGGTTATATCCTCTTATTAGACTGACCCTTAAATATTATGTAACGACTTTCTTTGTCCCTTTTCATGGTCTTTATTTTGAACTTTATTTTGTCAAATAAAAGTATGCTAAGCCAGCTTTTATTGTTTTATTTGCATGGAAGTTTTTTTTTTTTCCATCCCTTCGCTTTCAGCCTGTGTAAATCTTTTGTTTTGAGGTGGTTCTCCTGTAGATAACATATATGATGTCATGTTTTCTCATGCATTCAGCTACTCTATGTCTTTAGAATGGAGTATTTAATCCATTATATTTAAGGTGATTATTTATAGGTATTTATTTATTGCCATTTTTCCCTTTGTATTTTTGTTTCTTTCTCTATGTCTCTCTATGTTTTCTTTTTCTTATAGTAGTCCCCTTAACATTTCTTGCAATGCTGGTTTGGTGGAAATGTACTCCTTCAATATTTTTTTTGGTGTGGGGAGCTCTTTATTTTACTTTCCATTTTAAATGAGAACTTTGCTGGATAGAATAGTCTTGTTTGCAGGTCCCTGCCTTTCATTTCTTGGATTATTTCATGCCAATGCCTTCTGGCATGTATTGTTTCTGTTGAGATATCAGCTGACAGTTTTATTGAAGCTCCCTTATAGGTAACTGTTGCTCTCTTGATGCCTTTAAATCCTCCCTTTGTCTTTACAATTTGCCATTTTAATTGTGATGTTTTTTGGTGTGTGCCTCTTTGGGTTCTTCTTGTTTGGAACTCTGTGCTTCCTGAACTTGTGTGAATTTTTCTTCATAACATTAGGAAAATTTTCTGTCATTATTTCTTCAAACAGGTTTTCTATCCCTTGTTCTGTTTCTTCTCCTTCTGGTATCTCTGTGATGCAAATATTGCCATGATTCAGGTAGTCCCAAATCCCTTAAACTGTCCTAGTTCTTTTAAAGTTTTTATTATTTTGTTGCTCTGACAGGGTGTTTTTTTCTACATTGTCTTCCAAATCACTGATTCAATCCTCTGCATCACCTGCTTTTAATTCCTTCTAGTGTATCTTCATTTTAGATATTTCTTTCTTCATTTCTAACTGGTTGTTATTCATAGCTCTCATGTCCTTTTTCATGCTGATGTAGTTCTCACTTAGTTCCTTGATCATCCTTATAACCATTACTTTAAAACCTATGCCTGATAGTTTGCTTGCCTCAATTTCTTTTAGCTCTTTTTCTGATGTTTCTTCTTTTTCTTTCATTTGAAGGGTGTTGTTGTTTTGTCTCCCCACTTTAGTTGTGTCTTTTTGCCAGTTCCTGTATATTAGATAGATCTACTTTGACTTCCTATTTTGTGGGGTGACCTTATTTGGGAGGAGTCCTGTAGGACCCAGTGGTGCAGTCTCCTTGATCTCCTCATCTGCATGCTCTGGGAATGTTCTTAGTGTAGGTTATGTGGACTCTCCTATTGTATATGGGCTCTGATTTTTGTTGACCCATTTGTTGGTGGGACCTCCCATCCAGCTTGCTGACTGAGAGGCTCAATGCTCACCATGTCTTATATGCCATTGTACAAGTGCTGACAGATCAAAGCAAAACAACATAGAAAACAAAACCAAACTAAGCAACCTTCCTGAACAATAACAACAATATGAATGACAAAAAAGCAAAGAATAATGAAAGTGGAAAGAAAAATGGAATACTAGAAAAAAGAGAGAAAAGGAAAAGGACAGGAGAAGATCTAAGGAAAGAAAAGTGATTATGGGAGGAGAAAAGGGAAGAGAAATTATGTGAATAATGAAATAAAAGAAAAAAATGAGGAAAAAGGGTAAAAAAAGAGAAAGAATACAAAAGTAAAAAAAATGAAAGAAGATGGGAACAATGGAGTAATCAAAGGTAGCAGTAAAAAAGAAATATGAAAAAATAGAGCAACAAAAATAGAAGAAAAAGAAAAAACAGAAAAAATTAAAAGTCTATAGAAAGGCAGAAAGAATGAAATTAATGGGACAAAACAAAGTGAAATTTGTCTCAGCAGAGTCTAGTGCTTGCTTGTTGTCTTCTCTCTGTATATGGTTTTGATGTTTTCTGAGGCTGGTGTAAGCTAATGTCAGGTACAGTCCAGGTCTAGTCCTCAGTAGCCTGTTAAAAATCTGCAAGTGATCCACAGTTTTTGGCTGATTCCTCCAGGCTTGGATATGCCCAGGCTGTGCCAAACTGCTCTGTCATGCTGAGTTTTATCAGTGTTGGGTTCAGATGTGTCTGAACACATCCTAAGTTACTGTAGGTCCACCACTGCCTATATCTCTGCCTGCCAGTCTGCTGTCTGTCTAAGACTTGTTGTAGACTCACTATTTCTGAGAGCACTTGTGGTGAAATCAGAGGGATGAGTCTCTTGGATCTCCTGTGGCACTTGCCTTTCAGACTTCTGGGAAGGTGGTAGGTGTGTCCTCTTACCCCAGAGCTAATAGTCTGAGTCTCTCCAGGATTATTTTCCTGTGCTCATCAGGGTGGGTTACCTAGTAGACTAATAGGTGGGGCTTCCACAGCCCAGGTTTTAGGTCTGCCAGAAACTGGGAGGGTGCTTCTATGGCTCTCCCGTGAGAAGGCAGTGCCAGTCAGTTTCCCAGGAAAGTGTATGGAATGGTGTTACCTTTCAGCTAATCTGCCACCCTCTGATGTTGCTGTCTCCTAAGCAGGGGTTAAGGTGTAGGATAGAAGAAAAGAAAAAAAAAAGAAAACAATAAGAACAACAACAACAACAAAAAGAACAAAACAAAAAAAAAAAAGAAAAAGATGATATAAAATGGAGTAAGCTGGATTCCAGAGGATGGGGCAAGCACAAGGTATGCTACAAGGTATGCTAATTGCTTTTCCCCTGGGAGTGGGGCTTGCCCTTCTCAAGCAAGATGGATGCTGCAAAATCCAGGTATATCCCAGTACAGAAAAACCCACAGCTGTCCATCTCATTGGGAGAAATTTTTTTTAAAGATTTTATTTATTTATTTTTAGAGAGGGAAAGGGAGGAAGAAAGTAAGGGAAAAAAACATCAATGTGTCATTGTCTCTCATGCTCTCCCTACTGGACACCTGGCCTGAAACCCAGGCATGTGCCCTAGCTGGGAATAGAGCCAGTGACCCTTTGGTTTGTAGGCTAGTACTCAATCTACTGATCCACACCAGTAGTGAGATGATCCACAGCCAGGGTGAGAAACTATTTTCAAATTGTATATCTGATTGATAAAAGTTTAGTATGCAAAATATATAAAGAACTCTTAAAGAACCCTTATAATAGAAAGACAACTTGATTAAAAAATGTACAAATATTTCTCCAAAGACTCACAAATTGCCAACAAGCACTTGAATACCTGTTTCAGATTATTGGCCATTATGGAAATGCAAATCAAAACCACAATGATGTAATACTTTACACCCTCTGGGATTGCTTTAATCGAAAAGCAAAAAAAAAAAAAACACACACACACACACACACAAAAAACAACCATTGGCAAGCATGTAAAGAGATAACAATCTCAGTATGTTGCTGGTGGGAATGTAAAATGAAGCAGCCACTGTGAAAAATATTTAAGTGGTTTTTTAAAAATGTTAAACATAGAAATAACATGACACAGCAATTCCAATCCAAGTTTTATACCCAGAGGAATATATATATTCACAGCACTATTCACAATAGCCAAAAGGTAGAAACCATGTTCAGCAACTGATGACTGGATACACAAATTGTAGTATACATTTCTGTTATTCAGACTTGGCATATTATTCAACCTTAACAAAAAATAAGGTACTGATATATACCTCAAGAATGAAACAATATTTTTTTAAAGTGAAAGAATTAAGATACAAAAAGGCACATATTATATTATTCTCTTATTATATGATATATCCAGAATAAACAAATCCATAGAGATTGAAAGCAAATCAGATATTATGAGGGGGAAGACAGAAGGGGAAACAGGAGTAATTACTTAATAGCTCGGGGTGTTTTTCTGGCGTATTGAAAAGTTTTGAAACTAGAGAGAATATTTTGAATATATTAAATGCCATTGAATGGCTCAGTTTAAAATAGTTGCCTGTTTAAAAAAAAATTCACTTCAATGAAAATTACTAATGAAAATAAGATTAATCTCAAACAAAATCTTAGAATGATTTATAAATACAAACAGGATATTAACATTCCATGCAATGTCACATGGAAAAGTAAGTTTTATTGGTAATATTAATATCAGATGAAATATAATTTGGGAAAAATAATATGATTTAAAAGGATATAATAACTTTCATAGTTTTAAACTTATTATGCCTTAAATGACCTATTATAAGAATATAACACCAGTTATAAAGAGAAATAATCATAAGTGTACAGGTTGATCAATATAAAATAATTTTATACTTATATAATTTATACAGGCTGTTAAATGTTTTCAAAATAGAAATGAAAAACTTTAGTCAGTTCTCACTTGTCAATGACAATTATTGAAGGAAAATGATTGAAGGAACAAAAATGATCTCAAAGGACATCCAGGCACATTTAATTAGTCAATTATTTCAAATTTTATTTTTTATCTTTTAAAACATGTTTTCTTATCTCTGAAGTCACATGTATTATTTATATAATGAGAAGAATTAGTATTTAGTAATTATATCCACGAGCTGAAGTTTCCCAGATCCTGCTTGGTATGAATTAATCTTGAGTGTGTTCAAACAGGCTTTTTTAGTGTTCTAGAATGAAAAGTAGATTGAGGACTCGTGGTGAACTCTTCAAGACATATTTTCCTCATAGGTTTGAGAAACTTGAACAATAGTAGTAATAAAGTGTACATGCATTTATTTTTTATCATTTTTTATTGTTATTTTATTACAGTTGTCTCAACTTTTTCCCTTTTTCCCTCTTCCACCCATCCCTCCCTTTGCTCCCACAGTCAATTCCCACACTGTTGGTCCATGTCAGTGGGTGATTCATACATGTTCTTTAACAAGTCCTTTCCCCTTCTTTCCACCATTGTTCCCCTCCCCCTCCACCTCTGGTCACTTTCAGTGTGCTCCATGTTTCCATATCTGTGGTTCTATTTTGTTTGTTAGTTTATTTTGTTCGTTAGATTCCATATATAGGTGAGATTATATGGTATTTGTCTTTCTCCAACTGGCTTATTTCACTTAGCGTAATATTCTCCAGTTCCATCCATGATGTTGTAAAAAGTAGGAACTCCTTCTTTCTTTCTCCTGTGTGGTATTCCATTGTATAAATGTACCACAGTTTTTTGATCCACTCATTTACTGACAGGCAGTTAGGTTGTTTCCAGCACTTGGCTATTGTAAATAGTGCTGCTATGAACCTTGGGTGTGCATAAGTTCTTTTGAATGTTGACTCAGAATTCTTAGGGTATATTCCCAGCAGTGGAATCACTGTGTCAAAAGGCAATTCCAATTTTAGTTTTTTAAGGAAATTCTTTTCTGCTTTCCACAATTATTTTATATATATAATATATATATTTTACATTATTTTATGAAGGATATTTAATGCTGATACTAAAACTTGACAGTTTTCTGACTAAATAAATTTAGAAGTAAATCATACATACAAGTAGATGCAGAATTTATTCCAAAAGTATATTATAATATTTCATAATTTATATAGAGATTTTTAGATTTATGGAACAAATAGTATTGTCACAAATTAAATTAATGAAGTTATCTATAAATTAAAACACAGCAAACATATATATTGTCACATACGTATTGAATATTTTCATTCATCTCAAATCTTGTGTTGCCAATGTGAGTTTATGACATTCAGGACACTTTTTAAAATTTTTTGATATTTTATTATTATTTTAACATAGATTGTCTATATTTTTTATTAATAACATTCTATAAAACAATATTGGATTTATTATTGCTTAAATATAATATTATTATCTTTTTAAAATTTGTTGCTTATAATCAATTTATTGAACATTCGATGCATTCTATTACCTTTATAATTTAATCATTTTGGGTGTTAATCAACTGTATCAGTAAAATAAAATGTCTGTCATAGTGACTGAATGCTATAATTCTACTTTCTTTTTACTAAATTGTCTGTATTTCCAGAATAATGTAATATAGCATTCAGATAATATTAATTACACTGCTTAGTGTTTATCTGACTGCCCCCAATGTTTCCTTATTTAGTTTTTAATTTAAGATAGACATAGTTCTTTTCTCAGCTTATCAGCACTCTGTGTAGAAATTTATTCAGTAACTCTTCAAATATTTTAAATTGTTTTTGTGCTTTATTTTACTTTATTGAAATTGCAGTGGTGTTAAGTATTATGTAATTTTTAAATATGCTATCTCCTACATAAAATGAACCCTAATATTTCAGTTGATTTATACAATGGAGGTTTATTTTTTTAACTCTTTCAGTAGTCTAACATAGTAAAATAAAGCACAGAGTCTAACATGGTTTGCCTACTGAAAGAGTTAAAAAAATAAACCTCCATTGTTTCCCCTACCTGGATTTTCTGACTGTGGGAGCAAGGGGAGGGATGGGTGGAAGAGGGAAAAAGGGAAACTGAAAATGAGTTTTTCTCCACATGATGTATTAGACATCTACTACCCTTGCACCACATGCTTTATCATTCATTAGGACCTCCATTTAACTGAAAACATACTTTAGTGCTACAGTTCACTTCCACTGTCGTATGTTTTGAGAGAACAATCTATGGTAAAATAAGGTAGGAATTGGGTAGATAGGAAAATTCAGTCCTTGAATGAACAGCATCTTCTGTGTAGCAACTCTTTATGTAGAAGTTGGAACATGAATAACTAAGTTAATACTACAAGAGTAACCACCTATAATTGCTGAGACTACTCAGGTTAGTATCAGGTTCATTTCTATCTTAACCTCTCTTTCAAGCACAACATAACACAGTGGTGATCAAATACATTTATAACCCTCTTTGTCAGTTCTTTCTGTATTGATTATGTTTCGTGAGGTTTCATTGCCAGAGAAAGGGCAAAATTATTAAAGATATAATACATATCTTTAGCTAACAGTAAATTCAGTTGCTGTTGATAAAAATAACATATTTGGTTATAGAGTGATATAATGTACTTATATGTTACTCGTTTCACACAAATTTGACTGCTAGTTCCATGTGGGTGTTTATAAATCTTTGTTATAATCAGAGTCATAAAAGTTTTATAAAAATCAATGCTATTTCTTATAAATCCAAGTTCTTTTTATTGTTCAATTACAGTTGTCTCCACTTTCCTTCTTTACTCTCCTCTGCCCTAACCATCCCCACCTCCCAGCTTTCCCTATTGTAATAGACTAGGAAAATGGGTCATGTATATTTGCATATAGAAAAACTAAATCATTTCAGACACCTCTATGAGTCTATTTTGAAGATAGAACTAAAAGTAAAACACGTAGAGGCAAATTTACCTTTGAGTATTTAAGACCTGCTACTAAGCTATTTGAACAAAATAGCAGTCTTCAAATTTGTGGTACAATCACCTGATAGTCTGATCAACAACAAGTGGTTTGAAAAATATAGGCTTTGTTGAAATTTCTAAATATAAAGCTTACTTTTTTAAATATACAAAAGGACACATTTGCCTTGGGTATTACAGGACTGTGGCAGTGATCCATTTAAGATTTTGGTCTTAAATTGATACTTGTACTTGACTTTAAGAGACTATTATTCACACAAAGGGAAGCATGAAGTTTGAAGAAAATGCAGGATGGCAGGTTTTTCGTTTTTGTTTTTTATAATTATGACTCTAAGGCTTTCAATAGGAGTTTATTGGCATTTAAATTATTGAATGTAATGAAGACATAGACTATTCAATTATCAGTAAAAAATGAGGGAGATGAAATAACAAATTAATCAAATATTTAGTAACTGCTATGTGTTCACACATTTTTCTGGCAGTAGAGGAAAACTGAAATAAATGTTCCAAGCCCTTTCTTGATTTAAAGTAACTGGAAAGGATTTAGAAATTTTATGGCATCTCATATCAATATTGACAGATAGCAGAGAACAGAGATGAAGAAAAGCTGTAGTAGCCAATGAAGTCATCATAAAGGATGGAAAAAATAAGTGGGTAATATTAGTAAAGAAAAAGGGAAGTATACGTATTTCACTTCTTCAAAGATATAGATAAAGAGATAATAATGGCATGGTGCCAGATAACTTTCAGTCTGAAATACGTTATAGAGAGGGTAGAGATCTGGAGAGAGTTGGAGGTAAGTTGAGATATTGGAGAGAGTGACAGATTTTTTTAAAAAGCCTTTGTTTTTGGTATTCGAATTTAATTGTGAAAATTACTAATATGCATTTAATTACATAAAATTATAGAAAACATAATTAGTATAAGTAGTAATATGGAAGACATTCATAGTTATTTAAGAAATAAGTAGTCAATCTTCACCTTAATAGGTATCACTTCCTAATAACATGTTATTTTTATCTGCTTGCAAAACTGGGGTCACATTGTGTGTGTGAATTATAATTTTCATATATAATTAAATTTTTTGAAATGACAGTTTTCATTTGAAAACTCTTGTCAATGACCTGGTAGCACCATACAATATAATGCATAGATGACACCAACTTTGGTCAAGTTTGCAAGTTAGCAACTTAATAAATAGCTTTTAAAAATCTTCCCTCATCTCCATCTCTCCCTCATTTCCTTTCTCCCTACTTAATTCTTCCCTCCTTCCCTCCTAGCTATTACATATCTTTAAAAGATTATTCTCCAGTTTTTCATTATTATTTTATTTATTTGGATAATTCTTGAAAGATAATTACTAAGCAGGATGCCTTTCACTGTAGAGAAGTTTAAAAAGCAGTAGAATGATAGTGGCATGTAAGATGAATTGGAGGGAACAAGGGCCCATAGTTAAGAACATAAACCGAGGTCTGGGTAAGCCACAAATATTTGCAAATATTGCCTTGGTTCCCCTTCCCCATTCCCCTACCTGGATTTTCTCTCTCATATTTTCTCTCCACTTTCAGTTTCAGGCTTTTAGTATTTTTAGATGAGTGCAGACACATCTACATTTAAAAAAATGACATGATAAACTACTAAAAAAAAAAAGGGAGCAAATAATGATAAAAAAAAACTATTCAACTTGAAGGACCAGCATTATAAATGTGTTGGGACAGTTCCAGGGGACTACACAACATTACTTAATTCCCAATATGGACACATAATATAAAGCTGATTTAATTTATATTGGTTGCTTTTTAAAAAATATAGCATTTTCTGTTTAAATGGTTCTTTTTATGAACAGTTAAAATAAATCATAAAGTCCTCCAACATAAAAAAAAGAATAAAATTTCTTAACAGTTTGTGAGAATAATTGTACTTTCACTTAATGTTCACAAATACAGATATTAAACATCCATATCCTCAATTCTGTGTCTCTAATTCGGCACTATTAACTCCGCTGAGGTTTTTTTACAAGAGTAGGATACAAAATAATATTTGTAAAGGTATTTTTTTCTGATGCCCAGACTCCTGTGACCTAACAAAGAATCATAGGCTTGAAGAGGTCCATATGTAGAAATTCCATAGCTCAACTATATCATGAATTTTGGATCTGTTATTTGTATCAATTTTATGCTATACCAATAACTCATTCTGAAATTTGAGTAATTTTACACAGTTCTTTTAACCAAGATTATTATTAAATATTGTGCTATTCAGAGATCCTTACATCTTTGTCTTGTTCAACCTAATTTTCTACTTCTTTAGTTACTATATGACAGTATCAATCCAAGTAACCAAACTAAATATTCCATTTTGATCAACAGAGGTAAATAGGTAGGAAAATAGAAAAGTTGTCAATAGCCCTCCTTGCCTAGGGAAATGGCATTAGGAAATATGAACAAATAGTCTTTCTCTTATTTTACATGTTGGGTAGTAATTTTATAGTGTCATTTTCCTGAGACCCTAACATATGTATTTGCATTTGTAACTTTGTTTTCATACTCTTTCATTGTTTATCTTTTTCCTTCTACATATTACAGGTAATACTAAGCTGTCTCTAAATACAAAGGTGATCTTTCCTCTCAGCACCACCTCTTTCATCACTCCAGTTTTGGTGCTTATAAAATTTGCATTTATTTGAAAATCTATAGCATAAGAAAATTTTAGTATCTGAAAGCAGTTTTGTTAGCTTATGACAAGACTTCAAATGTAGACTTATCATTTATTTGCTCATTTATTTTTTCAGTAGCGTGTAATCAGGATTTGGGACAAACACATTTAAAATATCCAAGTACAATGTATTCATTTTTTTCAATTATAAGAGTTCCTTGTTTTTTTTCTTTTGGTCCTCTTAGAATAAAAATCATGTGTGTGTGTGTGTGTGTGTGTGTGTGTGTGTGTGTGTGTATTTAAATGATTACTACAGTCAAGCTGATTAGCACATTGTTTACTCACATAGTTATCATTTTTATATGTGATAAGTGTACCTGATAGCTACTCTCTTAGAATGTTTCCAGTGTTGAATACAGTATCATTAAATATAGTAATCATGCCTGTACATTACATCTCTAGGCTTATTCATCCCTTTGTATTTCAAATTTATGCCCTTTAACCAACATGTATCCATTTCCTCCACTGTCAGATCCCCTATAATCACTGTTACACTGTTTCTATGAATTGAGCTTTTTGTTTAGACTCCAGGTATATGTGAGGTCATATAGTATTTGTCTTTTCCTTTCTCATGTATTTCATTTAGCATAATG